>LPNX010465932.1:0-19405 GCA_001517045.1 Pseudotsuga menziesii | reverse complement strand
TATAATTTATTTTTTAATTTAGGTAAATTTATTTAAAATATTAATAAGTTTTTTCTCAAATTGAAATAACTTTGAGAGATATTTATAAGTTTAAACAAGATTATATCAACTTATCTAAGAAAACCCTAAAAATCAAACAAAACCGTTTTGTATCTCTAGCCCAACCAAACCCACATATCCACATAGTGAAGAGACAAATTCGAATAAAATAACAAAAATATCGAATTTGATAGTGTAAAGACCAAGAACGAAGGCCAGAGGGTGAAATCTTCGGAATTTGATAAGCTTTTCCCCATTGATAATCTGAAAGTCCAGATTCACATCTCACTAATATTTATTTTATAAGAAATTATCTTAATAAATTTTCAAATTTATTAAAAAAAAAATTATAATATAAAAACATTTATATATAAAAAAATTTGATATCTTTATAAACTTAATAAAACAAACAACATTGGTGAATACAACTAAGCAATTAATGACATAAACTTAATAAAACAAACAAGGTTGTTGAATACATACAGCTACGCAAGTAAACAACATATCTAACATGTGAGAGGTGTTCACATATTAAGTAGGTGTGTTAATATTAATTGAAATTGGAAGCTAGAATTACCTCCTTGGTGTTTTCCTAGTAAGGTGCAGTTTGCAAGAACTCATTCATCTTTCGTCTTCTTCGATGGACTTGCTCTATCGTTCACAGTGCTTCCATTTTCTCAGCAAATAATGAAGTATGGTTTATGTAAATTCGACGAAGTTTGTCCTCGCTGCCTTCTGCATAAGACATCCCTGCGGTGAATGCATCTGGTTCTTATGTAAAATGGACCTTCAAGTGTATATGCATATCAAAATGTACAGTTCCTTGTCAGTGTATGGATTTAACAAAACAATCAAGGGGATTTGATTTTCAAGCATCAAAATTTCTTTAATTATATCGAACCCAGTAAAATCAATCTTATTTCTGTCAAAAATAGGTTCGTAATAATTACTAGTTTCTGCTACAGAGAATTTGTGGCCTGCCAAAGTCCTCAGTAGTTCGAGAATGAAGAAACCGTCCATACTTAGCATGAGAGCAAGGTATTGTGGCTCGTCTTCCACCGCGGTCTCTGTCATGATTTATCTTAAAGGAAGTAGCTTAATAAATGCATGTTGGTTGGGTTAAAGAATCCATTCAATTTATAATATGGTGTTGCCTGCTCTTATAGGGGTGTACTTAATTGTTCGGTAAGGGGGTACTCCCTTGTCCTAGGGTTATGTTCATAGAACTTGCTGATATCATTTGCATAGAGATCGTTCTTTGTTATGCCATGAAAGCATTGTGGGAATTGGATGAACGCAAACTGGTGACCTATTTTGTGGTCCATGAAAAGCACATTGCTTCACGAAGCGCTTGGGTATAGTTGGTGTACATGTCACAATCAAGAGTGAGAATGAAGGGGGGATTGCTCATTACACTATATATTCTTATCTATCCACATTACAAACAAAATTTCTGTAAGATTCGGTGACCTTAAACTGTATTTCTAACCTTGTTAATCTCTTGGACAACATACGTCATAAGAAGTAGAATAGTAAAGTAGACCATACCAGAGCATTAAGAGCACCAGCCTTGTAATGGTGGGGATGTCTAGGTCACGTTTCATGCGAGACATATGTAAGACTCGGCAAATCACGGCCCTCGTTATCTTTGTCCTCTCCGTTCTCTAATAAAACCTGTACTTACAAATAAAATGTCCTTATAAAAGGCACAATTAGAACGATAGTGTTGGGCCTGTCTTTAGTAGACCTGAAGTAATTTTTCATGGTTAATGGTTAATACTAGAAATGACCTGAAATATGTTGTGATGATATCATGATGTGCTTCCTGAAATCCACTCTTTGAAGCAGTCGTGCTCTTTCTGTTTCTCTTATGGAACCCTTTAATACGTACTCTACCATAAACTCTTTGATGACATTGTGACAAGGGATAGTCGATCTTTCAGTGCTATTGTGCTCAACTGGTGTTGTTCATTAATGAAAGTTGATGAATAGAACTCAATGAAACTCAAGCCTTGAACTGAAGTTAGCTGCAATTATCGATGAGACTCCTAAAACTACAGTACTACCAGAAACATGCATGCATTATTATTATGATAAACTTATTATTTATCTTGTTAATTGATGTACAGTGTGATGCAGCAAAATAAACTGTCAAGAAATAGTTTCTTTAATAATTTGAGCGATTTTATGATGTTATACCTGAGTAACAAACACTCCTCTGTGGCTCACGTTTGGTTTTGGTACAAGCTCAAAGAAAGATTTTGTGTACAATTGATAACAAGGACCTCTAGGATCTGAGGTCTACTATTATGACGTCGAATCGTTCATTTTTTTTCTCGAGCTCAGACCTGCGTCGAAGAATTTCCATTAAATCTTTAAACATTACCTGGAACTTAAGAAATATAAAGTATAGTTTTGAAAAAAAAGGAGCATTAAAAATTCTTTACCTAGCATCATTGATAATGAGCTCAAGGCGAGAAATGGAGAACGCTTCTCTATTCACAAGAAGGTATTTACTGAAAAAATCAACAACATCCTCCAAGCAAAGTTCAAAATAAAAACAATAAAACCATAAATTAATGCAGACGCGCTCTTAGATCACAAAATTGTTCTTTATATAGGCCTCTTGCTAATTTGCATTATCCTGGAGGTGGCAAGTGGCAAGTGGCAAGTGCAGGGCCGTGCAAGTGTGCGACTGAGTGCATGGTGGTATAGATGGCAGTCGGTGGCAGAGATGGCTAATGGTTGCAGATGGCGCATGTAATTCTGAGCAAGTCTCAGTAGGTGGCAGAGATGGCAGAACAATCAGAGCATTGGACAGAACAATGCGAAAAAGGAAAAGTTGTTAACTGTGTGTTATGTTGCAAGCATAGACACATATGTATGATCAAGGAAAAAACTAAGTTAATGCTGCTGACGTTAGCCCACCGCCGGGTCTTGGGGCACAAAGTCCCATGCCTACGTCACCTATATAAACCAATAAAAAGCAAGATAAATCAATATTTAAATAATTCCCAAAAAAAATTTATACAAACTATAGGAAAAATTATATGATTTTGTTAATGTTGCAACAAATTACTTCAAATAATCACCTTGAGCGATTCATGTATATCCCCTCGGGCAGGGACATAATAAGTGCATGTAATAATATTTAAGCGTGTGTTTATAATCTAAATACCTAATGTAGATGCATAAATAAAAATAAATGCATGTAATAATATTTAAGTGTGTGTTTATAATCTAAACATTTAATAATGATTTTGTATTTCTTGTTTAAAACAATATTAACCTTTTCAAGATAATGAAGTAAGAGTGTTATATTTAATTTTAGGATTAATGCTTATGAAACACGTTTGTATTTGCTTAATTATTTCAATTTTATAGTTATATTTTTGGTCCAAACTCCACAATTGTAAAGAAAAATAGAGACAACTAAAGTGTTCAAAATTATTTCTTCTTGACTAAGTCTAACTCAAATTTCCACATTTGTTTTCAAAGCATAATAAATTTTCCAACTATCATTTATTATCTTCTTGATGTTGTGGTTGTAGTTCAAATACCGATTGAAACCGTAATAAAGTTTCCAATTACTACCATTGATTCTCTTCTTGATGTTATATGGTTTCAGTTCAAATACCGATTGCAATTGATAAGATGTTGTTGTTTTAGTTCAAATACCAATCGAAATTGATAACTAAGCATTGTAATATTGCACATATTCAAGGGTATTATTACCATACAAATTATGAAATAAATTATTTTCTTAGATTTAATTACATCAAGCTTTCTTTTTGCATAATGGTAAAAGAAATTTAAGATGCTTACGATTATATTCATAAGTTTTTGCATAGAAAACAACTATTTTTTTGTAAGCTAGTGCGAAATTTATATTACGATGGAAGCATAAGATACACTGTCTTATATGGCTAGTCTCCCACTGTGTATACCATACTAGTCACAAAAACATTGTTTATCATCATACTTCCATACTATTTTAGTATTAAAAAGCAAACATAAGATACATTGCCTTAGATGGCTAGCCTACCACTGTGTATACCACATTATATGCCACAAAACTTTTGTTTATCGTCATACTTCCATACTATTTTAGTATTAAAAAAAACAAGATTGTCTATCTGAGGAAACTAGTGGAAAAACTATCATGTTGGTTGAGGTAGATATGAAGACTAATAGAGTGTCTGGAATAAAGGAGTAGGATATAAGTGAAACTAAGATGTCCTAGGATTCTATGCAAAAAAATAAAATAAAATAGACCTATGAGACTACTCATCATCTGAGATGGGCACTATGAGTGCTCGGAATCTTTTGGAGTCGACTTAAATACCATGCCTGTAGTGGATTTAGCAAGTAGGTTGAGTTTGGATCCCACCTTAGCGAATTACTTATCCATGATCTAAATTTGAGCCTACACCTAATGGATTCACCCCTGTCTTTTATCGAAATGCAACAATTTTTCCTTGCACTTTGCTATCCATGAGGGATTTTCCTAACATCACCTTCATATACAAGAAAAAAGTAACAATGTTCATGTGTTTTTGGTGTCTCTAATTCTAAATGTGCTCACGTATGCAACTCACTTTCCCATTTCTACCTAAATTTTCTCCTTTCATTTGTCCTCTTATTCATTCTACACTCATGCTTCCACTTCTTGGATTGCTTGTTGAGCTGGGGAAGATATGACACAATTGAAGAATCATTTTTCCTCTGTAGTTTCTTGGAGAACCTTATGCATATGGGTCCTTCTACCTGTATCTTTTCTCTGGAATATAGCCTTTGTCATTTTGAGTGCCAAACAAGGGATCCTATAACCACCGAGAATTGAGGACCACATTGCCCCTATTATCTGAAGAAGCTTCCATAATTACCAGGCCACGAAACCTACTTGAAACCTTTCTTGATTTGTATAGCCAAGGCATTAAGAAGATAGGTTTTGGGTTAAATTTAGGAAGACAAAAGTTATAAATCATCCAAATTAAGGGGAAATCAATAGGAGCATACATATTATTAGTCGTACCCTAAACCTCCTTTGCATTCATGGCCTGATACTTCCATCCACATTAATCCATCCTCATATCAAACGGGAGACTGATTTCATTCATTTTATGTTGCAGGAACATCAAGTCCCTGCAAACTACACTCCATCTTACATACACCTAAGTCTTCATGGTTTGCTCATAGTAAGTGTATGGGGATGTTTACCTCATTTCCAAATTTCTTGGAGGCACTACCAATTATCTCAACCCCCTCCTATATGGTATGGTCATAGGTGTGGTGTTATTGGGCACCGTGGGACCATGTGTATCCTCCCTAATACTTGATATGAGAGTTGGAGATACCATCAAGCTAGATCTAGATATTTCTCATGAAGAGAGGGTAGTCGAATGTTGTTCCACGCAAGAACCAGATCCTCATTCGTTTGGTTAATGCCTTCATTACCTACTTTTCATGGTACTTTGTTGGCCTCCTTATGAGCATGAGAGGGGATGATTACATTGGTTTGGGTTGAGACAGATCTTAGCCATTATAATTTTGATTTAGGCCTCCTTTTTGCTTCAGGCGAAGATCTTGTTGGTTGAAGTTCCATGTTGGATTTTTTTGAGCATATTAATTATTATTTGTGATTCACCCTCCACAACCAATTTTGGAAATTTTTCTTAGATAACTATTATGAACATAGAAAATTTTATCGGATAATTATTTATGAGCGTGGAAAATTTTCTCAGATAGTTATTATGAGACTAGATATTGAAGAATGTAATTTGGATGCATTAGTTTTGTCATTAATGACATACCCTATGTAAACTAAGACTCTAGGTCCTCATTTTTTTTATGAAGGCACCTCCAAATCCAATCGAACTTAGGTTCCTTTTGAGGTTCCATCAAAATTTAATTTGAGGAAGCCTTCTACGATAGGTGTTCAACTAAGGGGGTTAGAGGTTCAATTTTTGTGTTTATTAGGTTGTGATGTTCACTCTAAGGATTCAAGCCCTGGGCCTACATGATTGATTGTTTCATTAGTTGATCATTTCCAATCTTGTTCGCCCCAAGGAGTTAACTGAAAAATTTCTCTATTGTTAAATTGGATCCTTCACCAAACCTTGTTTTTAATCTATCTCTTGTCATTGAATATTCACGTATTTCTTTCCTTCCATACCTCCCATAGAAGGAAGTTGGGAAAGATCTGCCACCTCCTATTAAGGATGGACTTTTTTAAGGTTGTTTCTCTCCGGTTAATGATGGTGTCCTTGATGTTGTCCCTTTTTTTATCCGATTGATGAAAGATAGTAGCTATATCATCCCAAATGGATGACGTGAACTAGAATTGGTTAAGTATATGTTCCAAGGTTTCGGGGTCCTATAGACAAAGAGAGCATTGAAAGGGCCCTTAAAATCCCCTTTGATTAAGTTGGACCTATTTTAGAGCCTTCCTTTTTTCCACCAACCATGGTACTTTGGAAACCTTAGGCCATATGTTTTTCTTCCATATTTTTTGCTAGATTTCCTCCCCTGCTTGACCTATTAAGTTGGTGAGGATAGAACAAGATGTTTTGATAGAGATTTTTCCTTCTCCTTTGTGTCCCCATCTGAGATTGTTCAAGTTGAGATGATTTTGAATCTTACAAGATTGCAATTCTTTCCAAAATGCATCCCATGTGAAGTGGTTTAGAGGATGAGACCAAGTTTCTCTAGGCATCCATCTCCATCGTTTCCTAGGTTGGGCAATGGAATTCTAGTACTAGTAAACATGTGTCTTATGTGCCTCTTGGAGAAGGACCCTATATGATGATTATGATGTCTTTTAATTATATTTGGGCTTTGTTTCTAGGTGTTGTACTATATGAGAGCCAATCATTCATCCCTTATTTCTAAAAATATATAATTTTGAATTAGTTTTTGGTTTTTCCATGTCATATTATAGATGAGGGAGCTATTTTGAGTTATGCCCATTATGATCAAATCACTTTCCTCCACATTCAAGGTATATTTCCTCCTCCAAAATTTGCTTCAAAGCTTTGATTAACTTTGAAGCCATCTCCACCAATGCTTTACTGCAAGAGCCCCACTAGCAACTTCATGATCTCTTAAGCCAAGGCCTTTTATACTCTTGGGATGACATAATTGGACCAACTTCCAATGGCCCATTTACAAGTAGTTTTAGTCCATTCCCAAAGGAATGCTCTTTTAATATTTTATTTGGTTCCACTAGAATAGAGAAAAGATATGAATGCATAGACTACAAAACTAATTTAAGTAAAACCAACCTTCCTGCTAAGTTAAGAGATCTGAAAGTCCAATTTGATAGATTTTTCTCCATTTTGTCGAGGAGGGTCTCGATTGATTGTGATGAGAAGTAGAAATCAAGGGGAACCCTAATACTTGGATGAAAGGGAGCTATGTGGAAAAAAAAATCTTTAAAATAAGAATCTGTGTACCTAAGGGAGTGTTGAAGATAAATATTTGGGACTTACCATGATTAATAGAGGTGCCTGAGGATTCCATGAAGTCAGAAAGGATTGATTTGATGGCACTTACTTCTTTGATTGTTGACTCCCATTAGCATTGTGTGATTGGAAAACTGAAGGATAAAGAAGATCAATTCATCACCATGCACCTGAATGCCTTTGATTTTTCCTTATGACACTACAACATTCAATAATATAACCAAGCCTTCTTCTTATTAGGATCAAGAGAAAGGGCGAGAGAGGGTCACCTTGTTAGATGCTCTGGGACGGGGAAAAGGTTTCCAAGGGTGAATTCCTTATCATATTTTAGAAGAATGTCGAGAGGTGATGGATAGGACCCAATTTGTCCATTGCTATGAGAATCCATATGCTGGTAACATTTAGCGAAGCTATTCCCCCCCATTCTTGTCAAAATCCTTGGACATATCATTTTTTGTTATTTTTTCTAGATCTTATTAGATTAATTAGGATCTTTGTCTAAAAGAATAACAAGTACATAAAGATTCATAAGATGTAGCAGATACACAAGACACCAATAATTTCACCAGGGAAACCATAAAGGAGAAAACCCCACAAACTTTCTCAGAATAGTAAGATGATCAAAACCAGTAATAAGAAGTATACAACAACTATCTATCTCTCCTCCCTTTGTATCTCCTTTTCTCTCATGTGAACTTGAGAGTGTGAGGTGTGTATAAATGAGGGAGGGCACCTCCCTATTTATACTAATCAAGTGACTAACCAAATACATGATTGGGGACGACTTGTCTCCCTAACAGTACCAAATTCTCCTAGAGAGACTCCAAATACACATTACATGATGTTACACTAGGGACTATTGCCCCGACTTACAATAGAGGTTGTACCTCAAGGTATAGACACAATTAATACATCCCGCAAGGAGGTAAACACATCTCCAATGGGATTACAACAACATACAATGATAATATAGATCAGAATATATTTCGAAGTTACAAATACATCAACACTCCCTCTTAACTAGAAAGGTATTCTCTCTCTTCCATATTCATCAACACATATGGTCAAGTCTTCATCACGAACTCATCATCATGGATTAATAGAGTCATCATCGTAGCTATTGCCATCATCTTCTTATTATTGATCATCAAACAGTATTATATGTCATCGAAAGTTTCTAGAGAGACAACCCTTTTTGATGCTGGATGTAGGCCTAGTCCTCAACCAGATCTTCATTGCATCTTGAGCAAGCCATCACGTAGGGAATTCCTAGGATACTATTTACATTGCCATGGAAATAACCTGCATCTTCTACCTTCATCCCATCGTATCTAGATCATCTCGTTTGTCCTGAAAAAAAAAAAAACAGAGCACACAAAGCATCCACGGTCAACCTGCGTTATACCAGTAAAGGAAAAATGCCTAGCTGCACCTCACGTGCTTCATGACCTTATCATCTCAACATGGGAACACACACATATATAGATATATATTTAAGGACTAATTACAACCAAACAACTTGCTACATTAGGACTTTTACATTCTAGGTCAACCTCAAGGACTTATTACATCTGAACAGCCTGCGTCTAGGATATTTTTCGTTCAGACAACCTTCAGGGCGTATTACATACGAGTAACCTATGTACCATGCTAGGACTCCTTTTACACTCGGACAACCCACATGACTTATTACATTTGAGTAACATGCGTACCACGTTAGGGATCATATTTACACTCGAATAACCTGACACATGACTGATTATGTCTAAGTGTAACTTGTGAGATTCGCCAAGACTGATTACATATGAGGACAATCTATAGAACTGATTATGCTCGAGCATCCTGCTTCACCAATATTTTTCCCTCTCGGACAACCTGTCTCATTTCCCATGTGAGATATTATGCATCTATAATTTCTAGCATAGAATATATCAACACTGATTACATCCAAAGATAACCGAGGATCTTTGTCATGACTTATTACATCCAAGGATAACCTATAGGCCTGATTACATATGAGCAACCTACGATCTTCTCCAGGATATTATGCTTAGAAAACATGTCTCTCCAGCTATGCTAGAACACATCACTCCCTCTTTCAAGAGGTCTTGTTCTGGATCACACCAAGTATTTCTCTTAAGTACTTGAACTTCACTCTCGCTGGAGGCTTGGTTAACACATCGGCTATCTACATGTCCGTTTCCACATACTGGAGCTTCAATGCTCCTCTCTGCACTATATCCCTGATATAGTGGAACTTGATCTCGATGTGCTTTGACTTTTCATGGAGCACAGGGTTTTTCGACAACTTCACACAACTCTGATTGTCGCAAACATACAAGTCACATCCAACTGGAGATCAAACAACTCAGACAGTATCTTTTGAAGCCACACTACCTTGCAACTAGCCAAGCAAGCGACAACATACTCAGCCTCATTTGTACTCAGTACCATGCATGATTTCTTCCTGCTGAACTAGGAGATCATGCCATATCTCAAATTGAAGCAACAACCTAAAGTTCTCTTCCTATCAGTGGTGCTACTTTCCCAATCCGAATGAACATAACCATGTAGGTTAATCTTATGCTTCGCATCATATTTGAGCCCATAATCCAATGTACCTTTTAGGTACCTTAGTACATGATTTGTAGCTATCAGGTAAACATGTCTCGGATCCGTCAAGAACTGGATGAGGGTGTTCACTGCAAAGCAAATGTTTGGTCATGTATTCATTAGATACATCAATGATCCAATCATCTAATGATACATCGTGGCATCAACCAAATCAGATGAAGCATCACTTAGAAGGTTCAAGTTAGATGTTGTAGGTGTGGTTATTTCCTTGCAGTCCAACATTCTGAATCTATTCAGAATCTCCATTGCATAATTTTCTTGACTAAGGAAGATCCCATATGCACTCTGCCACATCTCCATGCCTAAGAATTAGTGCATCATACCTACGTCTTTCATCTTGAACTCTGTAGAAAATATCATCCTTGCATCTAAGATGAGTTCCTCTTCACCTACCATAAACAAGTCAACGACATATAGTAGGAGCATCATTGGTCGTTTGTCTTCAACCTTGAAGTAAAGGTTGGAATCCGCATTACTATTGTGAAATCCTAAACTCATCAAGAAGCTATCCATCGTGTCATATCATGTCCTTGGTTCTTGTTTCAATCCATACAATGCCTTCCTCAATTTGCACACATGGGCCTTCCTGTCGTGTGTCTCAAATCCCAGTGTTTGTTCCATGTACACTTCCTCCTTGACTACACCATTCAAGAAAGTTATCTTGACATCCATCTGGTGTATTTTCCACTGCATGGCTACTTCCAATGCAAGTATGGTCCTAATGGAAGTGTACTTCACCATGGTTGTTACGAAGAGAAACTTCCTATGGATTGGGGGTACCACAACAGACAGTATGACATGAGAAATCAATATTTCCCAATACACAAGAGTAGTAAGCAAATCTAACACTAAGGCATATAGAACCGTACCTTGTTTTGGACGGTTGAAGTAGATCCCCGTTGAGCTTTTTCGATGCAATTGCAATTATAATTTGCTCTCAACAACAGCAAACAAAGAAAGCATGATAAATATAAATGTGTTAGCACTACTCTAGAATCTATAATCAATCATGTATAAGAAATTAAATACATCCATGGATTCAATATTCATATTCAAAATGCACATGAATTGGATAGGAAAAGATATTTCTATTAATAAATCAGAGATACAATAGTGACAAACTCTGTCATCACTTCTACGAACTGGAGAAACCGAGTCCTCCATCTGAGCCTCCACCACTTCAATCATCAATCTCTCGATAGCAAGCTCACAAAGCAAAGGCAAGCTTGGGAAGAACATTGTGTGCTCCAAGGGACAAAGGGATGCAGACTCAAGTATAAGCAAAGCTGGCAACAATGGACTACAGTTTCCTTACTCTACAATTTCTCCTCCTTCAATGTATCCAAGGGGTTCCTTATATAACACTCCAAAGAGGTAATGGAGGGTCGATTCTGAGTATTCTCAAGGAATTTGGAAGGCCAAGAGTCAAGTTATTCAGACTCAAATGAGGAAAAATCCAAAAATATTTTTCATTTTGCACACATCCTGATGTACACGGGTTTGAAGTCAAAAGATGCATATACACATGGGTATTGCTTTAAAAGTCATGTATATGTATAAACATGAAATTTTTGGGGATGATCTTGGAACATCAAAGTATAATACAATTCCATGGGGTCCAAGGAGTCTGTAGAGGGACAGGGGAGGCCATTAATGTGTGATATACCTGGTGTGGTAAAATCAGCTATAACATATTCCCCCTAGTGTGTGAGGTCAGAGGGGTAACATGATGGCTGAAAAACATTATAAAATCCATCCCAGAAGTGGAGTAATGAAGACCCAGGTAGAAGAACCAGCCACTCATTAGTACAATACAATAATCAAACTCTGCATATGACTGCAAATAAATATAGGCATGACATACAAAGTGTCATGTGTGGTCATCGCCACATACAGTATACAATGGATCAAGATTTCCATAATGGATGAAGATATCTTATATAGACTAGAAATACTGTAATCACGATCACGAGAGCTGAAATATCATGAATACTGGCACGGTCAAGGAGGTATCATATATGAAATGCCACCAAGCTGGAAGGTCTTCTACACAAACCACTACGAGCACATGTCCTACTATGTGAATAGTTGTGTCGAGGTCGAGCATAGTAGTCCATCGTCTGATTACAGGTCATTGATTTATACCATTAATAGACACGAGATAACCCACCGATAATGAAAATGGGAATCAAGGTACTAAGTGCAATCTAACAAGTGTGAATATATGTTTTTGAGGTCGAACACTTAAAAGAATCCATCGATCAGGGGACATTGATGTATTCCCAAAACTGTCGATGGAAAGAGAACCTACCATTGATGGTTGTAAGTCTCAAGGCACTCAAATGACTCTAGACTCCTATTTCAAAATAAATGATCTGATGTTGATGGAATGGAATCCACTTGAAGGAGGGCATTAAGGCATCCCCCATCAACCAACATGAGGTACTCACGAAGGTTGTATAATGTGAAAGAACAAAATGAATAAGATGTGCACAAACTAGTAACAGTACCGGGAACGGACAACGTGCAAAGTCAAGATAACTGAGGAATGGTTGACTCGTACTTCAACTTCCTTCGAACAAGAGCATAAGGAAAGTGGTGACTGAAAGTAGGCAGCATGGACTCGATATCCAAACTGAGACATATTTGTGACACAGGAGGCATGAACAAAGTCTCCATGGGGACTGGAAGTGTAACCAGTCGGTGGAGATAAACTCAGAGTAACGAGTACAACTCCTGAATTCAAACTAATAACCCAACCAAGGGATATGATATACAGTTCTCTGTTCGAAGGTGACACGACTCAACTGCTGCCAAATATAACATATTTTCGTGTCCGACTTTTTATGTTTTTTTTTTTGGACTTTTTCATATATTTTGAAAAGCTTGAAAAAGAATAAAAGTGTTTTATAGTACATAGCTAGGAGAATACGAGTTTCAGGGACAGGCAAGCTAGTTCCAAGCAGTAGAACATACCTATGCTCAATTCAAGGAAACATGTGAAGGATTACAACACTCGGGGGAAGGTCTCCTCCCGGAAAAGGGGTGATCAAGCTGCAAATGATATGTAAAAGGATCTGCTTGGCTAGACATGAGACAATCTTGGGCTATATGTCTTATAACTCTAAAGCAGGGAGATGGAATCAAGCTCAATAAGGCAAGCAAAACTCATGAAATGCAATTACAACTTGGCATATACAAGGGAGCCCCTATGGGGAAAAGCCAACATGAAGTTCAAGAGGAGTATGAAACTCTTGCTCAAGGACATGGTGGGACTAAAAAGGGACTCCCACAACCTAAAGGAGGCAACTCAACATGGGCACCAAATGCAAAAAAGGATCTAACTAGGGCACCCATGTATAGGAAATCTCTACCATTCACACAATATCACTTCTAATAGCAACATGAAGGTTCTATGACATTATGGAATGGGTTAGTACCTAAGGTTAAGATGAAATGGTTATAAGGCAATGCATAATGCAAGTGGATGTGAAATCATAAACTATATGCTAGTTCGACATTATACCTGTCATAGGAATGAACAACTCAAGGCCTCGGAGGGAGTGTACAGAAAATGGACCCTACATGACAACAATATTAGTCCAAAATAGCTAGAAACAATCAGTAAAGAGTCCAACTATAGGATATAGGGAGGATTAATCATGACAAAAAGGGAGTGAAAACCCCCCACAAATAGAGTAGAGGGTGGAATATGATAAATCCCAAATCTATGAGCAATATAAGGGGTTGTGGTTCCCCCCAATCTAACACCAGGGTCCACACTAGGACTAGGAGCAGGTGACGAGATACTAGTAATGATATCAAACATGCTGAACATAAAAGGACCCAAACTCAAGAGAACATAAATATACTCAAGTAACCATTATCCCTAAAGCCAACTAGCGCACAAAGAGCACACTCCTAGGAGAATATACATCCAAAATGCAAGAAAGACAATGGGAGGATAAGTGAGCTCCCGAATGCAGTAGGTATGCCTCGCCTAGGAGAGGACAAAGACTCCCATACACTACAAGTGGAGGCGTGTAACCAATTATAGTGGCCCTCAGCTAAAACATGTAAATAAACTATGATTTCCTACCCCAACCTGGCCAGGATGCTCACAGAATAACCTCTGCAAGTAACCCTTGCGATACCTAGGTAATGGAACTAAGGTCACCCCAATATAATAAATGCTTAGGAGGATAGTTGTAGGCAGGATCGACCGTATGGGCAGGGTAGCAAATCCCGAAGCTCGAAAGAACCAGTCGGTACCTCAAAAGGCCCTAGATACGAATACGATCCTGGAAATATCTTCGGCACTCACAGAAAGTGGACGAGGTCTATCCCAATCACAATCGTGCACGATGCCTCGTGCTTAACTCCTATGTAAGAGGAGCCTCCTGAGAAACACTAATTATACCAAGGATTTCTCACTCTCACCTGGACAGACACCTAATTGTTTATTTTTAGTAGTCTTAGATATTGACTCACAATGAACTATTCCAAAACTCTAAATCCTAATATTGTTGGTGAACTCCATAAAATAAAAATGTGTAGTTCATTTTAATTAAGCGTTGATTTTAATGGTTGTGATTACCCAAAAGGAAATGGCCATGCAACTAATGATATTGTGACTCGGTAGTGAAATAAATGTGCACACCTAAAAAACAATGCCAAGTGCAATTTTGTAGAATGAAAAACAGGGTATGACACTACATCAGATGCACAAATAATCATTCCTTTCTGAATGCCAATGCAATCCTTCCTATATGAAATCCTAAACACAGCTCTTATCCAAGCAATCCAATGCAAGTACCTCCTTAAATCCATATGTGAGATGCAAGTAATAATGCAACTATTATTTTGTATTTTCAATATAAAAGAATGAAAATGCAATAAAAGTCATTAAAACTCTTAGTCTCTGCAGCAAGTAGAAAACACAAGCCAAGCAATACACCAAGACAAAAAAGACTAATGCACTAATGGAAAAACAAAAAGGGAGATAAATGACTAGAACTACTTTCAAAGAAAAAACAATGAAAAAGTGGTCTATGGTCATGAAAGAAGCAGTCAACAGACAACATTAGTACCCAGGAAGACCCAACCACACTCAGAACCCACCCAACGACTTCCCACAACATCAAACTCAACCAAAAGGGAGGATGTACTCGACTGTTCAAAGAACAGTAGCGTATGTACGTGACTTTTAGCCAAAAACATGCATGTATACGCATATTTTAGACAAAAACTTGCATGTATACATGACTTTTGGCCAAAAACCTGTGTACGTATGCGACTTTTAGCCAAAAAACTACGTATACAGAGAAGAAAGTGGTAAGAACTAGGCCAAGGGTCAAACTACTCTAGGGAAGTTTCAATGGATGAACATACTACTAAATGCAACATAGAAATGGGGAGAAACAGAGAGCAAGTCAAGCAAATTGTGCCCCCAAACCCCAAATAAAAACAAGGAACATCCCCAACAGAGTCACCAATTCTGTTACGGAGAGAAACTTCCTATGGCTTGGGGGTACCACAACAGATAGTATGATACCAAAAATCAATCTTTCCCAATACACAAGGGCAGTAAGAAAATATAACACTAAGGGATATAGAACCATACCTTGTTTCAGATGGTTGAAGTAGATCCCCATTGAGCTTTTCCAATGCAATTGCAATTATAATTTGTTCTCAACAACAGCATACAAAGCAAGCATGATATATATAAATGTGTTATCACTACTCTAGCATATATAATCAATCCACGGGGGCGTCACCTAGGGACCAATATGATATCACGTCCGTTCATATTGGGGTGGTTAAAAATTAAAAAATTTAAAGTCAATATATTGGTGGTATATTAGGGGTAATAAGGGTTTTTTTTTAAGTATATAAATATCCAATATGTTTAGGGTTATTTTATTCCAAATTTCTGCCCGGGCGCTTCTCTGCAAAACTGTACATTTTGTCCTTCTGCTCCTGCGTGAACTTGGTTCTAAACCTCTTCTTCATCATGGGCATGGCCATCGAAGCTCCCTGATTTAAGCTCTAATTGCTCCCTAAGTGCTTCAACTCACGCAGTGGAGAAGCCCTAAACTCCATGGCAAGAGCTCTGGCATTTTCGTCCGTCGCTCGTAGTGCTCTGAGAAGCACCCATCCTTTCTTTAAAAGTTCTAATCCACCTCCAATGCAGGCGCCCCCACCTTCTCTCACTAATTGCCGGTCTTTCTGCTCAACATCCCCACCGTGTGACAGAAGAAAATTACTGAGAATGATAGTGAACAAAAGGGTGGAGGACGGCCCCAAGGTGATGACCTACGCTGATTTCTTGAAACTGTGCAGAGAAGAGGGAGTGGTGGTGCAGCCGAATGAAGATACTGCCCAATTTCACGAGTTTCTGGATGCCAATGAGGGGATCTTGATCAAGAAGAATCTCGTTTATCTGTTTGGGTCAAAGGTACAAGTCTGCTTTCCAGTTTCTGGCATTGTAGCGTTATATGTTTCATAAATGCACTCTAACCAAACCCAGTAAGCTCTTAATTATGTTCCATGTTTTGGCTCTTATGTTTCATAAGAGCACTTTAGCCAAACCTAGAAAGCTCTGTTCGATTTTGTGGCTCTGGAACATTGTGTGGGTCAGAAATGCATTACATCCTAGTTTTTTTGGCTCTTATGTTTCATAAATGCAGTATAGCCAAACCCAGGTAAATATGTTCCATTTTGTGCGTCAGAAATGCAGTATAGCTTAGAAGTTGTTAGCAGAGAGTCTAACTTTAAATAGATATTGATAAATCAGGTGGCACAAATTTTTAGGCCCAAATTTGAAAGACTGCGGAAACAAGGGCTGGAATTAAAAGGCAGGGGAGAGTGACACGCGTTGCTTATTATGTTTTCATTTTTGAAAGACTGCGGAAACAAGGGCTGGAATTAAAAGGCAGGGGAGAGCGAGAGGCATCGCTTATTATGTTTTCATTTTTAGCTTTTTTGTGTGTGTAACTTCCTCGTTCTTTGTGCGATTGATATACTTGGAATCAGATTGGCAAGCCATGAAACCAATTATCTTTTCTATGCTCTTCTGCGAACTTGTCGTAGGTCCATATGTTTTTTTCGTACTTATAGGAAAACCTCCTACAGTTCTAAATGTCTTCAAGACCCTGAGCTGTTGGAGATCGATCAAGCTAATAAAGAAGCATAATTTTGATACTAGAAGTTTTAATGATTTGCATATAATTTTTGCGGAGAAGAAGAAGAATAATTTTGATACCTATAGAGATCTGTAAGTGAAGAAATTTCAAGTTTATCAATTCGATAATTTTGTTCTCAAACTCTTGATATTGTTAAAGATGCAGTTAAGCTTTTCTCAGCAGTTTGTCTTACTCCCTAGAATGCAAATGTTATCTATAAATTGGGCCAATGTGTGCCACCCATGCGATTTTGATCTTCACAAACTACCTGAAAGCAATCACTTGTCCCATGTGAAGTAACCTGGAGGCTGGGATCATGTATTCGTTTTTTGACAATCTGTTTTGCCATGTTGATTTGGAAATTACTTCCTCGGTCAATGCTTCTGAGGATATGCATTCATCCTCTGTTTCTTGCTTGTCCTTACTTATATTTCACAATTTTACATATTTACCAGTGCTGCGCTGAAGTATTGACCATAAGATTTTGAAAATTTGTAGTGTTTTTTTTTCATTTCTGCTAACAGCAATTTAAATTACATTCTAGGTAGATTTTGTCCCTTGTGGAGTATTCATTTTCTTCAGTTTGCTTCCATGTTTTGCTTCCCACTGTTGTTTCTTATTCTTAGTTAATGAAAACTTTTCATATGACTTTAAACACTGTTTACAAAGCTGCAAAGTTGATAATTCAATGCACTATTATAAACTTCTTAACAATCATTCAGAGATGGAGGCGAATATGAGCTTATTAAGATGATTTGTTTTTTAGTACCTTTAAGATGGAAACCACTGAGAAATGGAGACAAATCTGAAGACGAAGATTATTGGGAGAATTTTTTTAGTGTTTATAACTTTGTACTTTATATAGCATAATACAATACCCATTAAATTTAAACGCATATATGGTGGGATAATATACTAGACACACATGTTATGAGATCACCATGCTAGGATCCTAAATCTTACATGTTCTCCTACCATCTTCTGAACAGTGTGGCAGCTTACATATAGTGAAATATGGATCAATATTTAGCTTCGAAGATCCATTATGCAATCATGTATCCATGAATAGCATAAGCACAAGCAGTATATAGGCTAGAAAATTTTTCTTTTTTACTTGCATCACAAAGAATTTTCCTTCAAAGGCTTAGAAATTCCTCTGGTATGTTGGAGAGAAGCCTTTGCTAATCTGTTCAATGTATATATGGGATGGTTTGATATTTTGCTGAAGAGGTGCTTGTTGACATGTGGTAGTTGCTTTCCACTTGCATTCTGAGAATGCAACATCAAATACCCAATCCACTGGTAGTGATATGGTACAGTACATTGGTGAGACAACCTCAGTAGGTGATTTAACCTTAAGTAATTTTTCAGAACTCCGTGCCATTAAACCATTTTTTCCTCAAATAAATTTCTGTTCATTATCCCAGTCTCCATTTCTCTACAGCTGCAATTTTCTTTATCAATTTCGACAAAGATTTCTTCTAAAAGTGAAGGAAATGCAGAAAAATTCCACCGACCATTACATGAGACTTCCTCTTCATAAGAGGGACTGATCTACATTCCCACTTTTCGTAGAGGAAAATTAGAGATCCCGTGGTACCCATTGAGTTTTTTGTTCAGTCATGCAATTTACTTTTTATAATTGGTTGGGGGTATGTTCAAATGAGGGTGTAAGAACAGAAATTTTGAGAAAAAAAAGTTGGATTCGTTTTATAATTGGTCGTGGGTATGTTCAAACGAGGGTGTAAGGTCAGAAATTTTGAGAAAAAAAAGTTGGATTATAAAATCATTTAGTATTCTTTGGGGGGCAATTTTTTCTTATACCTTTTTTGAAATAGATAGATATGGTGGTTTTTCAATGTTCTTTTGTCTTTGTTTCTTAGATAATATATTTTAGTGGCAGTTTACCATTAGAGGACCCTGAGGGAGGAAGTTTGAAGGTGGACTTTTTCATGGAGTCTTTGAAGCCTTGTTCCTTTTGGCTACCGATGGTATATTGCTTTGCCAATAGTGTTCAATGGTTTTGGGGTTTAATTTGACGCTGTCACTTGCACATAGAAATCACCAATGCACAACTTAACAATA
>LPNX010465911.1:2857-19427 GCA_001517045.1 Pseudotsuga menziesii | reverse complement strand
ACTATTGACACATCACTTATTTTCCTTGAATTTCCTTTGATTATGGAGGAAGGCGAGGAGAGTGGAAACCACTACTTAAATTTTTGACCAATAATTATGGAGGCATTGATTACTCCAATGATTGATTTTGACTATGGAGAGTTGTTAATTTTGGGGGTACGCCAGATCTCAAGATGAAAAGATTTCAAACCAATAAGGATCTTTCCTCCATTGCATTGAACGTTTGAAGAGTTTTGCATATTTTTTTAGATAATCCATCTCCATGAGGCCACAACCCTGTTATTATTATCCTTTTTTTTGCTGTAGGAAATGCTTCGTGAGAAAAGGGAAAAAACCCTACCTAAAATTCAATGTCTAGATGAATGTTTCAAAAAAATCTATATTATTTTCATTTCTTCATGAATGGAAAACCTCCACGTTATGGCTGAGTTAGCTACGGAAATCTTAGCTAGCCTATCTCCATTTTAATCAGATTTATTATCATCTGGAAAGTGGGAATAGAGTGCTTTTCTTTTCCTTTTGTACCTTGATTTATAGTTGCCTACTATGGAGGCGTTATCAGGAAATTCATGATCAAAGGTTTTAAAAGACCCATTACCTAATTGCAGTGGTAAATCAAGGAGGTGTTACAAATTTAGTATACAGAAGCATGGATGGTGGAGGGCTTGATTGCCTCACCCATAGCCACCGATAGTGGAGGGATTAATTCACCTCACTCAGAGCCACCAATTGTGGGGACGTTGCCGGATTTCATGACCTTTGATGTCGGATGCATTGAGAGTTACCCTATTATTTTATAATGGCCGTGGAAAAACCATCAGGAAGTGGGGGGGGAGAAGGGAGGACGTGGGGCTCTGCTCCCGCTTGACCTACATCTGTGTGTCAGTCCAGTCTCTGGATTTTCTTAATCGCTTAGCATCTTTCCTGCCTTGATATATATATTAACATTGGCTTGATCACTGGGGGGAAATGTAGGAACGTAGCCAATGGATAAGGGCACTAGTTCAGCAAACACATGTTGTTCCCTTTGGCGAGCCGCGATCGTTGAACGAGGTTAATGCGGATAAACTCTGAAACACTTGAGGTATGAATGCTATTTCTAGTGGGCTGTTTTTTCTAGTTTTCTTCCAAGGGATTCACTCAATTTTCCCAGCGGTTACTTGTATACTCCATTGGCATAACTGAAAGAAGCTTTAGTTCTGAATATGTGAGGGGTTTTTTCCTTAAATCAATAGCTAAGAAGCTCTTTTGATTCCATCGGTTTCTAGGGTTGTTATTTCACTGGACTCTAGAGGCCTATCCAGTCTAGTCCTTGCGTTCCTTTTTCTTCTCGGGACAACCTTCTCCCTCTAGTCGCATTCTTCAAACAATACTTCATAGCTGTATCTCACAGGATGAGCATAACCCATCATCTACCAATCAATTGTGAGAGTGTGAGGAAGCAATGTATGAGAAAGATAATGATGATCTCAATAGAATCTAGTGCAACAAAAATGATGAAGGAATATGATTGGAAATCATGATGTTCGGCGGCCTTTTGATTTTAATACACATCAAAAGAAGTTTGCGATTGCAAATCTAATCCTGGATATTCTCCTTTACCCTGTGTGATTTCTTTTGAAATGGCCTTTCTTTTTCCCTTTATTGAACTGGGATGTTTCTGGTTGTCTGTTCGAGGCCAACGGATGTGCTTTAGAACTTGTTGATAGTTTTGCTTCATACCTAAATTATTGTTTAACTGGAAGCAAGTAGTATTGCGTGGTCACATGAAGAACATAGATCCCCAAAAGCGATACTAGTATCCTTGCAACTAGAAATTGGGGAAGTCTTGTAGATGTATCAAGTTCTTGGGGTGCATCTTTTGCACACAAACGTTGGTGTTTCGTGGACTTTTTACAAAAACATAGTTCGTGCTCTATGAGTTCTACATGCCACTACAATCAAAGAGGTTGAAGCCTACATCTGCTGCCTGTAGTATGGTACTCACTGAATCTGGAATCACTAGACCACATCCTTTCCTTGTGATATTTTTTATTTTGTTTCTGCTCGAGTTGATAAACTATATCCCCGGTGCATTGGATGGAAGCGATAATTTGGTAGATCCTTGAAAGTGTTTAGTTCACCTGTTTTTTTCGATAACGGGATAACATAACAATGGTTATTATTTTTCCAGGAAGCAATAGCCATCTTTTACTAGTTCCATCTTCAAATATAACTAACTAGATTATGGAAGCGAACTATATTCTGAGATCTCTTAGGATCAAAATATGATAAGGGTTTATAGCGCATATATTATTTGATTAGAATTCAAACATGACGCAGAGAAATGTTTATACTGCATGCACCAATTGTTGATTTGAATTTGACACAGAGAAATGTTTATACTCCGTGCACCTACTTATTGGGATTGAATGTAGTATGACTAGGAAACCTGTTTTGAATAGAATAGAACTAAGTGAATGGGTGTCCTGTCTTGATTTCAATATATTGTGGATAAAAGAGGATTTCCTTTATTGAGCAGAAAACGTATTGTTCATGCTCAGTTATGTTGAGGGGATTACTTTATGAGGTATAGAAGTAACTTTAAATGTTGGTAAGATGTCTTCCGTAATGTTGTTTAGGGTTAAAAATCTCTAAGTACTGAGAGTGGTTATATCCAGGTAAACGCTATATGGATGCAAGTAGTATGGCAAAAAGGGGTTGCAGAAAATGTAATTTTCTCTCATTGAATGAATAATAATGATAGAACGGTTGGTGGACGTAGCCCCAAGAATGGGGTGAACCACGTACATTTGTGTCTCTTGCCTGATTAATGTTTATTGTATTTTGTTGGTGTCTCTCGCATGTTTAATGTTTATTTGTATTTTTTTACAGTTTAAGATGTTGAAAGAATCTCATGCTTTGCTCTAAAGCTATTTTATACATGTAGTATGTTCAGTTTTCTTTATTAAAGGATAATGGATATACAAATTATACACAAACTGAATGCAACAAGATTGGCTAGGAACTAAGCTGTAATTCCTTTCTTAAACTGTTCATGCTTATAATACATGTATATTTTGAAGGGTTTAAGGGTAACTTAAAGAGCAAAGTACATGGATTAATGCGATGGAAACACTATGCAAATGATCTAGTTATTTAATATAATTGTATTGATGTGGGCTATTAATGCACGGGTTTAGCCCCAAGATGATAATAGAAGAACATTCCAGTATATTATCTTGCACTCGATTATTCCTTACTAAGCAAAGATCATGAATGTAGTTTTATGTTGATTACAGGGTAAAGGAATTACACAGAGTATGACTAGAATCTTAAGCAGAGTATGAAAAATTCATAAGAAGGGATTTGTTGGGGAATTTTACATTCTAGAGTACGATGTATCCAAAAGTGTGAAACCTTTACCATCAAAAAAAAAATATTACCCCTTTCCACACCTAACAACATACAAGTTTATGAGGTATGCTACATATGGTATCAGGGATAGAGTTGAAACACTCAGGCTTTTTGGGCTCACAGTAAAGCATACATATTATGTTTAGGGGCTAACAATCTAGTTTTGTTTGAAATAATAGGGAATCATAAAGTTCACATTAATCTATGGCATAGGTGCCTCAAAAGGTACCAACCACGGATATTTTTGACCTTGTAATTATACAAAAGGGAGTGGGACATCTTCTCAAAAAAAATTTGCAATAAATATGGTCTGCTACCTACTTTGATTTCAGGCCGAACAGGATAAGTGCATAGGTACCCTACTATTTTTTTTTTGTTTTGTTTCCGAATATTTTTTTCTTTACGCAACATGGCTAAGTAGAATGTTTTACCTCTGAGTTGCACAGGAAAGACAAGAAAATTAGAGAGGCATATAAGTCTGCATAAACAAACTCACGGACAAAACTTATCATGGGAAACTTCTAAGTTGAATAGTAATGCGTAATGCTTTAGTGCCTAGCTTGGACTAGTCATGAATGACCCTATATATATATATCGGAAGGGATTCTTAGAACTTCCACGCTACTGAAAAATTGTAATAGGTCACAAGGAAAATCTTGATGCAGTGGTTTCGGCGTTCTCATTGAAATAAGGACTACTAAAGAATTAGTGAAAATTGAATTCAAATTTAAGTTCTATAACTCCTTTTGGGGTTCTCTATTAACAATAGATAAATATAAGGTTTCTCATGAGGTTTTTTCGTAAGTAAACGCACCTTCAAACTTTTCCTTACAAAAAGAAAAGTGGTAAAAGCTCTTGGAAATAACAAGGTAGCTCCTTGGAAATGACAAAGTAGCTATTACAGGGGGTATGGACAGATTAATCATTTAAGAAAGTAATTGCATTACCCCAAGGAAAAAATAAAAATAAAAATTATATATATATATATATATATATTATTTTTAGTAGCCAAAGTTATCTTGTATAATACCCAACTAAGACGATAAGTGATGCTAAGGGGTGTCTATGACTAAGGCACATATTGTTGAGTTTAAGCAAAAGGTATGCAGAAAAATACATTGTGTTTAACGAATGTTAGTAGTGTTAAAGATGAAAATGCATAAAATATCAACATCTCATTAGGTGTGAACAAACTCACAATTGTTTTGGTCGAGCATGCTAAATTCATAGGTCAAAAGAACTACGAGATCCTCAAGTTTGGGTCCATGAAGAGAAAGTGATTCTTTGGTCTGGACCACACTCGTGATGCTCCTCCTAGGGTGCACATCACTAACATACGACTTGGTGTCCTGAATAGACATAAATTCGAAGTCAATTTATGTTTTTGGCCTTGCAAATTCATGAGCTAATAGATCTTGAAATTGTTATTCTGCATAGCAGTAAATGGTAAGAAGAGTAAATACTATTTAGGATCAAAAGGATGTTATCCTATGTAACTGTTATAAAGGAGATTGTGATATGCTTACAAAGAGTTCTAATTAATTCATGTTTTGACTTAAGTAGATTGCTAAATGAATGCTAAGTGAATGCAGGATCTCAATAAAGATCTCAGAAGCCAATATTGGGGAAAAACAACAACGTTCCTTACAGTATTTCTTCAAGAAAGGGAAACAGGAAAGTAGACTGGTTATGAGTATTGGACTACAATACAGCTAAGGTAAATGGAATAATGTGTGGTGCCTAATGCTACTAGTTGCATAAAATCAGTGCGCCATTAAAAACGCTCTCATTATGGTGAACTAGAAAAGTCATAGCATAAGTAGTTGATATTTGAAATTATGGTAAGTAGATTTGCTTGAATTATTGGAATTAATTGGAAAATCCATTTCCCAAGCGTCTCCACTCATGAATGTTGGAATATATTTTCGCTAGTAATTATCCAAATATAGACAAGTAAGGATGTCTAAAAGAAAACTGACATTGAACATAATGAATGTTTATAATAACATTGCACAATGTGCTAGGAACACTACCCGTCAGAACTGATGGTTACTGAAAGTGGTCGCTACCTTAAATAACGCGGTTAAAATGGGTGACCGTTGAAAATCATAGTTTGTATAACCAAGGACTCAGTGTGGATGATGTTGTTAACATTGCAGGTTCCACTAAGATTATGACCACTCTTGCAATCGACGTGCACTACGGTAGATAAATCTACCTGCAGATTTAAGTTGTGCTCAATTACTCAGAAAAGAGTAAGGAGTAACTTTTTTCTAGATGATTTAACAGGGCTATATAACTCATGAATGATGATTAAAAATCTGATAATTGATTATCAAAATTTTGGGTTATCGATGGATATTTTGACTAACCATGTAGCCGATCCACAAATCGTGACAATGGCAGGAAAGTCATGTGAAGCACCAAGGAGTGTGTGTTATGAATAGTCAAAGTGGAATCTATACTAATTACAAAAAATTTTGGAATGCTGTGGGAGCACCATGTTGTTAGGCAAGTGATTGCAGCATGAGCACAATTGTGTTAGGCATACATGTTGCAGGAGCACAATGGTGTTAGGCAAGCGATTGCCGTGTGAGCACATTGGTGTTAGGCATTTGGTGTGGCAAAAGACCTAGGCAAAAATTTGGACATCTATAAAGACAGGACGCTGTTTGATGTCACTGAGGAGAGTAACCTCAGAATTATTGTAAGTCCACACTAGAATGGGAAAGGAACTCAAAAGGGAGTTTGGAAAACATAACGAACGGAAGAAAAAAAAAACATGTGAAATGAATTCCCAAGAGACTGTTACATGCTAATGTCTAAGGTTAAAGAAAAAAAAATGGCTCCTCAGGTAGAGGACAGCATAATTATCCAAAGGTTGGAGATAAAACCAATGGTAAAATGATAGTAAACATGTTTTATTGCTGAATCAATTGCATTATGAAAATAAATGGGAAATATTACAGATTCTTACAATGAAAAAGAATATATGGTTTGTGATTAAGTCGAATTATAATTTCTTTTCATGATGTACTAAAGAAAATTGGGCTAGACCCGAACCTTGTGCAAGGAGCTGCAGGTCTGGAACGATAGAAAAATACGGAAAAAAGGATCAATAAGTATCGAAGGAGATCATGACAGAACAAACAAAGCAAGAAAAGATGACTCAGGATAAGAAGGAAATGGTTGAAGGGCAAGAACACCGAGGATGGTGTTAATTTTAGGGGGGGAGCATGTAACGTCCCTCTTATATACCCCTAATTAATTTATGTTTGTGAATGTATGTTGTACTCATTCTTCTGGTGAGGAGCTCAAGGCCAAGGACCCACCAAAAGGAAGATAAAATTTATACAGTCTAAGTTCCAAGTTGTGGGCTTAGGATGTGGACATAGCATAATGATGGGAAATGGAGCCTATGAAGGCAAAAGAGTAAGATTAGGGATCTCCTATTCTATTTTCGTAATCAGCCAAATTAAACTACCATAGCCTAGCCTTTAGCTATAAGGAAGATTGAGCTATGATGGAGGAGGTTTACCTCCTTTTTTACTGCGACACGAAAGGGTCGATTTGTTATAAAGTTAACGAAAAGAACAAGGGAAAAAACACCAAGGGACTTAACCAAATTCAGGCAAAATTATATATATGAAGGTGGGGCATTATGTTATACCCATATAGCATATCTATATATTTACATGAGGAGTATTATGAGAAAAGAAATGAGCTTCATATATAGGTATATATATAAAGGATATACAGCATTATATTATGCTTATATATATATATATATATATATACGGGAGTATTATATATATTAAAAAGGGAGCCCCTATTTAATTTATAGAAAAGTCCTTACATACAATCAATACCTTATACATACAAATTGGGAATTAGGTGAAAAGAAAAGTACATATATGGATACGTACATATATTATTAACTATTGACACATCAATTATTTTCCTTGAATTTCCTTTGATTATGGAGGAAGGCGAGGAGAGTGGAAACCACTACTTCAATTTCTGACCAATGATTATGGAGGCGTTGATTACTCCAACAATTGATTTTGACAGTGGAGAGTTGTTAATTTTGGGGGTATGACAGATCTCAAGATGCAAAGATTTCAAACCAATAAGAATATTTCCTCTATTGTATTAAATGTTTGAAAAGTTTTGCATATTTTGTTAGATAATCCATCTCCATGAGGGCGCAGCCCTGTTATTATTATCCTTATTTTTGTCGTAGGAAATGCTTCGTGAGAAAAGGGAAAAAACCCTACCTGAAATTCAATGGCTAGATGAATGTTTCAAAAAAACCTATATTATTTTCATTTATTCATGAATGGAAAATCTCCACGTCATGGCTGATTTAGCTGCGGAAATATTAGCTAGCCTCTCTCCATTTTATTTAGATTTATTATCATCTAGAAAGTGGGAATAGAGTGCTTTTCTTTTCCTTTTGTACCCTGATTTATAGTTGCCTACTGTGGAGGCGTTATCAGAAAATTCATGATCAAGGTTTTTAAAAGACCCATTACCTAATTACAATGATAAATCAAGGAGGCATTACAAATTTAGTATACAGAAGCATGGATGGTGGAGGGCTTGATTGCCTCACCCATAGCCACCGACAGTGGAGGGATTAATTCACCTCACCCAGAGCCACCAATTGTGGGGACGTTGTTGTATTTCATGACCTTTGATGTCAGATGCATTGAGAGTTACCCTATTATTTTATAATGGCTATGGAAAAACCATCAGGAAGTTGGGGGGGGGGGGAGAATGGAGGACGCGGGGCTCTGCTCGTGCTCGACCTACATCTGTGTGCCAGTCCAGTATATGGATTTTCTTAATCGCTTAGCATTTTTCCTACCTTGATATATATATTAACTGTTAGAATAATCAACCCATAGTTAGCTACCTTAGACATTGATTTAATTATTTTTGTCTTATTTGCCTAGTTCATGTGTCCCACCTTTTGCAAGTTGTCATTTACCTATCCATAGTGGTCAAACTTGCCTTATTTGACTCATGTAGCACTTGGGAAACCTCAAGGAATCAAATTTACTTTATTCTTGGCCTCCTAAGCGCCCTTCTACTTTTTCTACTTTATTGCTTGCTTTTTTAGTGTTTTAAAGCAAATGGAAAAGCTTGACTAGGTGAGGTTGACTAGTTTTTTGTCCTACACATCCTCCACTCTTTTCTCCCATGAAAAGCATGTATGAGTTTTCATTCCATCACCTTTTAGCTTGCCTAAGTGTGTTTGCCAATTCGTGAGCTCCTTAGCTGATTTGGAATCTACTTTATGCAACTATGGGGGATTTGCTTATTTTTAGTAAGCCTGCTTTTGACTAGATTCGAATTGCCTCCTCATGCATTCAAATCCATTATGTAATTATTTAATGCAACAACCTATGTTATTACAGGTTTGGCTATTGTACACTGAGTTAATACAGTTTAGTGTTCAGCTCCATATTCAGTCTCTTTTGTGAGTGATTTTGCATGTACAATTGATAATTGTTGTGAGTAAAATTAGTCTATCAATGGGTTCAATTTCCACATGGTATCATAGCCATTGTAGATCGATTTATATCCTTCAAAATTGTTTTGTAAGTTCGACATCAGTGACTGGGAGCCTTCTACTGACAGCCGGGATAATTTCTGAGCTATGGATCAATCTCAGAAGATCATCTTGACTCCGTTCAACTTTTTTGAATGGAAAGCAAAGATGGAGATACTGTTGAGAGTGAAAGGCCTCTACAGGGTGACTATGGCAACAGAAGTAGAGCCCAATGCAGCTGCAGAGAAGATAAAATGGCACAACAGGAGGGATGAGGCCTATGGTCTCTTGTGTCTGAGTATTTCCAGAGACCTCCTTTTCCATATTAATGGATTGACATCACCGAATGAAGTATGGGAGAAGCTTACTGATATTTTTGGAAAGACAGATGAGATGAGGGGACATCAAATCGAAAATGAACTGATCTCCCTGAGTCCAAATAGCTTTGAATCCTTGCAACTCTATTTCTCCAAGTTCAAAGCACTTGTTTTGAAGCTAAAACAATGTGGGATTGAAAAAAAGGATGATCAGCTGGTTTTGTACATACTCTCGAAGCTTGGCCCTGACTATTCAGTCTTTTTTTCGACCTTCTATGCCACAAAGTTGATAGCTCGAACCTGGAAGATGCCTAGTCTTGCAGATTTCATGGAATCTCTCACAGAAGAACAGGACAGGTTGGTGATGATGGGCACCATCAAACCTTCCAAAGACCAAGCTTTGGTTGCTGGAGATTCGAGGGTGGATTCAAAAAGAAAAAAGAAATCTAAAAATCCACCTGAGCAAAAGAGAAACAAGAACAAGTCTCCGGAGGAGCCATAAGGTTCCAAGAAGAATACCCAGAAGAAGAAAAACAAAGGAGAAATGAGCAAGTGCGCATACTGCAATAAGGGCAATCACACTGAAAGCTCTTGTATGAAAAAGCAAATAGATATGCTGACCCAACAGACAGCTCAAAGAAGAGGGAAGGAGGATCAAGTTTATATGACAGAAAGAGAGTTCATGCTCTAGTTGCTGGCACATCAAGCTCACCTAGTTTCATCATTGATTCTGGAGCTTCAAGACATATGGTTTCGACCAAGGAGGCCTTCACCTCACTTGACATGTTGAAGGGTCCATCAATAGTACTGGGAGATGACTCTCACACTGAAAGTTTGGGCAAAGGGAGGATTGATCTTGATCATGGTCAGTTCAGTAATGTGTTGTATGTGCCTAGTCTTGCCTCCAACCTCTTATCAGTGCATCAGATGACTCACACTAGGTCTCCAAAGAAGGTCATATTCTCCCCTGATGAAGTTGAGATCACAGAGATCTCAAGTGGTAAAGTCATTGCAAAAGGAGTTGCAAATCATACTTCGAAGGTATACATGTCCTCACACTTCGTACCCTACTCAAACCCATATGCTCTTCTTATTCATGCTAATGAGGCAAGAAAGATTTGGCATGAAATATTTGGCCACCTTAATTACAAATATCATTCTGATCTTAGTGAAAAAGAAATGGTCATAGGGTTACCCAAGATAAAATTTTCCAAAGGAGTCTATCAAGGATGCATCCTAGGAAAACACCCAAAGCATAAATTTGAGAGAGCTAGTCATGAGAGAACCTCTGCACCCCTTGAGTTGATCCACAGTGATGTTGCTGGCCCATTCCCTCATATGTCCATGAGTCAAGACAAATATGCATTGAATTTCATAGAAGAATTTTCTAGGTATTGCTGGGTTTACTTCTTGAAACACAAGTCTGAAGTTTTTGGCCTCTTCAAAGTCTTTAAGGCTTTGGTCTAGGAGGAAACTCAAGGTCCTCAGATCTAATAATGGTGGTGAGTATGTCAAGTCTGAGTTTATTAATTATTGTGCAGATGCAGGTATTCAGATGCAGCATTTTATCCCATACACACCACAGCAGAATGGTGTTGCTGAGAGGAAGAACAGATCACTGAAGGAGATGGCAACATGCATGATGGAGGCCAAAACTTTCCCACCAAAGTACTAGGACGAAGATATAAATTTTTCAACCTATATTCAGAATAGGGTGCCTCATAATAATCTTGAAGTTATGACTCCTTTCAAAGCATGGAGTGGGCACAAGCCATATGTGACCCATTTCAGGATTTTTGGATCAAAGGCTTGGGCTAGAATTCCAACAGAGAAGAGGAAGGATTTGCAGCCCCAAAGCCAAGAGTGTCTATTTGTTGGGTAATCTGAAGATTCAAAAGGGTAAAATCTGATAAATTTGAGCACAAACAAATCCTTCATTGAAAGGTGTGTTCAGTTTCAAGAAGAACCCCTTTGCAGTAGTGGAAGTTGGAGAAGCCTCTTCACCACCTGAACCTCTGAAAGTAAGTTAAGAGATTGGTGAACATGCTGATTCTAATATGTCTGATAGTGATGAGTTTATTGTAGATCCTAACATCCCTACAAGGCCAAAATGGGCAGGAAAGACACTACATGCAGCAGGAGAGCTAGCTGGGAATCCCAATGACCCAAGGAGGACTAGATCTCAATTTGAGAGTGGTCTGTGCATGAAGGATCCTATGTTTGCTGAGAAATGCTATCTGATGGTGGAATCAGATCCTTAGACATATGAAGATGCAGCAGATGATCCAAGATGGAAAGCATCCATGAAGGAAGAGTTCAGCTCACTCCAGAAGAGCAACACTTGGGAGCTAGTGGATCTTCCCCCAGGGAGGAAGCTAGTTCAGTGTAAGTGGGTATACAAGACCAAATTTTCTGCTGATGGTTCGCCTTTGAAGTACAAGGCCAGATTGGTAGCCAAGGGCTACTCACAGGTTCATGGCATAGATTACAATGAGACCTTTGCACCAGTGGCAAAGATGGACTCCATCAAGCTAGCCTTAGCCATTGTAGTTTCAAAGCAATGGGAGGTACATCACATGGATGTAAAGTGTGCCTTCCTGAATGGAGATCTCATTGAAGAGATATACATGCAACAGCCTCAAGGATTTGCTACTAACCCATCTCTTGTGTGCAGGTCGAGAAAGTCATTGTATGGGATAAAGCAAGCCCCCAGGGCTTGGTATGCCAAGATTGATAGCTTCTTGCTATCACTGAATTTTGTTCGATGCAAATCAGATCTGAATGTCTATTTGAAGTTAATTAATGGTTCATTAATGATCATTTTGTTACGTGTTGATGACCTTCTCATTACAGGAATCTCAATGGATGAGATTGCTTCCTTGAAGGGTGCAATGAACCAAGCCTTCTCCATGACAGATTTGGGGCTCTTAAGCCAATTCTTGGGGCTTGAGATTGATCAAACCAAAGCTGGAATCAAGGTGCACCAGTCCAAGTATGACTTGAATTTCCTGAGAAAATTCATAATGAAGGATTGCAAGCCAAGCAAGACTCCTTTCCTTTCAGGAGTGAAGCTTGAAGAAGCTGATTCTTCACCTATGGTAAACAATACTCTGTATAGGCAATTGATTGGAAGTTTGTTGTATATTACACATACTAGACCTGATATTTATTATGCAGTAAGTGTGGCTTCTAGATTCATGGATCAGCCTCATGAGATCCATTGGAAAGTAGCCAAAAGGATCCTTAACTTTGTTCAGGGAACAAGGACACATGGGATCTTCTATAAGGATAAATCTGATCTTGATTTGATTGGGTTTACTGACAGTGACTGGGCAGGTGATAGCACAGACAGAAAGTCCACATCAAGATATGTGTTCATGCTTGTAGAAGGGCCAATCAGCTGGTCAAGCAAGAAATAGAGTGCCATTGCACTCTCATCTACAGAAGCAGAATACAGAGGAGTTGTTAATGTAGCAACTCAATGTTTATGGTTGCAAGGGTTACTTGGAGAGTGTGGCTTCAAATCAAAATACTCAACTACCATCTACTGTGATAACCAGAGTACCATTTGAATCCTCAATGATCCAGTTCAGAAGCAGAGAACCAAACACATTGAGATCCATATGCACTACATCAGAGAGCTTGTGCATGATGGCACCATTCACCTACTCTTCTGTTCATCTTCAGAACAAGTAGCTGATATCTTCACCAAATCATTTTGTGAGAAGACCTTCAGCAATCTCAAATCACTACTGGGGATTTCTGATCATGCTATGAAGCATGAGTGAAGACAACATTTCCAGATTTTGTTTTACTGTCCATGTTTAAGGGAGGATTTTCCCATGTGGTTTTTGCCTCTTTCCTTGGTTGTATGGACATGCAGTATGTAAAAGGGTGACTAAGCCTTGTTGCTAGGCCCTATAATTTTCTGATATATTACTCATAAGTTAGGCTTAAGGGGGGGTGTTAGAATAATCAACCCATAGTTAGCTACCTTAGACATTAATTTAATTATTTTTGTCTTATTTTCCTAGTTCATGTGTCCCACCTTATGCAAGTTGTCATTTACCTATCCGTAGTGGTCAAACTTGCCTTATTTGACTCACGTAGTGCTTGGGAAACCTCAAGGAATCAAATTTGCTTTATTCCTAGCCTCCTAAGCACCCTTCTGTTTTTTCTGCTTTATTGCCTGCTTTTTCAGTGTTTTAAGGCAAATGGAAAAGCTTGACTAGGTGAGGTTGACTAGTTTTTTGTCCTACACATCCTCCACTCTTTTCTCCTATAAAAAACATGTATGAGTTGTCATTCCATCACCTTTTAGCTTTCCTAAGTGATTTTGCCAATTCATGAGCTCCTTAGCTGATTTGTAATCTACTTTATGCACCTATGGGGGATTTGCTTATTTTTAGTAAGCCTACTTTTGACGAGATTCAAATTGCCTCCTCATGCATTCGAATCCCTTATGTAATTATTTAATGCAGCAGCCTATGTTATTGTAGGGTTGGCTATTATACACTCAGTTAATACAATTTAGTGTTTAGCTCCATATTCAGTCTCTTTTGTGAGTGATTTTGCATGTAGAATTGATAATTGTTGTGAGTAAAATTAATCTATCAATGGGTTCAATTTCCACATTAACATTGGCTTGATCACTAGGGTAAAAATTTAGGAACGTAGCCAATGGATAAGGGCACCAGTTCAACAAACACATGCTCTTCCCTTTGGCGAGCCGCGATCGTTGAACGAGGTCAACACGGATGAACTCCAAAACACTTGAGGTATGACTGCGATTTCTAGTGGGCTATTTTTTCTAATTTTCTTCCAAGGGTTTCACTCATTTTTCCTAGCGGTTGCTTGTATACTCCACTGGCATAACCGAAAGAAGCTTTAGTTCTAAATGTGTGAGGGGTTTTTTCCTTAAATCGATAGCTAAGAAGCTCTTTTGATTCCATCAGCTTCTAGGGTTGTTATTTCACTGGACTCTAGAGGCCTATCCAGTCTATTCCTTTTGTTCCTTTTTCTTCTCAGGACAACCTTCTCCCTCTAGTTGCATTCTTCAAACAATACCTCATAGTTGTATCTCACAGGATGAGAATAACCCATCATCTACCAATCCATTGTGAGAGCGTGAGGAAGCAATGTATGAGGAAGATAATGATGATCTCAATAGAATCTAGTGCAACAAAAATGATGAAGGAAGATGATTGGAAATCATGATGTTCGGCAGCCTTTTGATTTTAATGCACATCAAAAGAAGTTTGCGATTACAAATCTAATCATGGAATTTCTCCTTTACCCTCTACAATTTATTTTGAAATGGTCTTTCTTTTTCCCTTTATCGAACTGGGATCTTTCCAGTTGTCTGTTTGAGACCAACGGATGTGCTTTAGAACTCGTTGACAGTTTTGCTTCATACCTAAATTATTGTTTGACTCGAAGGAAGTAGTATTGCATGGTCACATGAAGAACAAAGATCCCCAAAAGTGATACCAGTATCCTTGCAACTAGAAATCGGTGAAGGCTTGTAGATGTATCAAGTTCTTGGGGTGCATCTTTTGCACACAAACCTTGGTGTTTCGTGGAATTTTTACAAAAACATAGTTCGTGCTATATGAGTTCTGCACACCACTACAATCAAAGAGGTTGGATCCTACATCCGTAGCATGTAGTATGGTACTCACTGAAGCTGGAATCACTAGACCACATGCTTTCCTTGCAATATTTTTTATTTTGTTTCTGCTCGAGTTGATAAACTATATCCCCGGTGCATTGGATGGAAGCGATAGTTTGGTAGATCCTTGAAAGGGTTTAGTTCACCTGTTTTTTTCTATAACGGGATAACCTTACAATGGTTATTATTTTTCCAGGAAGCAATAGCCATCTTTTACTAGTTCCATCTTCAAATATAACTAACTAGATTATGGAAGCGAACTATATTCTGAGATCTTTTAGGATCAAAATATGATAAGGGTTTATAGCGCATATATTATTTGATTAGAATTCAAACATGACGCAGAGAAATGTTTATACTGCGTGCACCTATTGTTGATTTGAATTTGACACAGAGAAATGTTTATACTCCGTGCACCTACTTATTGGGATTGAATGTAATATGACTAGGAAACCTGTTTTGAATAGAATGGAACTAAGTGAATGTGTGTCCTGTCTTGATTTCAATATATCGTGGATAAAAGACACTACTTGTTTTGAGGAAGAGGATTTCCTTTGTTGAGCATAAAACTTATTGTTGATGCTCAGTTATGTCGAGGGGATTACTTCATGAGGTATAGAAGTAACTTTAAATGTTGGTAAGATGTCTTCCCTAATGTTGTTTAGGGTTAAAAATATCTAAGTACTGAGAGTGGTTATATCGAGGTAAACACTATATGGATGCAAGTAGTATGGCAACAAGGTGTTGCAGAAAATGTAATTTTCTCTCATTGAATGAATAATAATGATAAAACGGTTGGTGGACATAACCCCAAGAACGGGGTGAACCACGTACATTTGTGTCTCTCGCCTGATTAATGTTTATTGTATTTTGTTGGTGTCTCTTGCCTGTTTAATGTTTATTTGTATTTTGTTACAGTTTAAGATGTTGAAAGAATCTCATGCTTTGCTCCTAAGCTATTTTATACATGTAGTATGTTCAATTTTCTTTATTAAAGGATAATGGATATACAAATTATACATAGACTGAATGCAACAAGATTGGCTAGGAACTAAGTTGTAATTCCTTTCATAAACTGTTCATGCTTATAATACATGTATATTTTGAAGGGTTTAAGGGTAACTTAAAGAGCAAAGTACAGGGATTAATGCTATGGAAACACTATGCAAATGATCTAGTTATTTAATATAATTGTATTGATGTGGGCCATTAATCCACAGGTTTAGCCCCAAGATGATAATAGAATAACATTCCAGTATATTATCTTGCACTAGATTATTCCTTACTAAGAAAAGATCATTGGTGTAGTTTTATGTTGATTACAGGGTAAAGGACTTACACAGAGTATGAATAGAATCTTAAGCAGAGTATGAAAAATTCATAAGAAGGGATTTGTTGTGGAATTTCACATTCTAGAGTACGATGTATCCAAAAGTGTGAAACCTTTAGAGTCAAAAAAAAAATATTACCCCTTTCCACCCCTAACAACATACAAGTTTATGAGGTACGCTACAATGATGATGAACAATAATGGTGATGATGGCGATGAGGAGGATGATGACTATGGTGATGATGATGATGACGAGGGTGATGATGATGATGAGCATGATGATGATGATGAGGATGATG
>LPNX010465853.1:41802-101388 GCA_001517045.1 Pseudotsuga menziesii | reverse complement strand
ATTTCGTTGGATTCTATCAATTTATAGATCTGTAGATATGGGCCGAGGAGTCATAGAAGTCATAGATTTGATCAATCATATCTATGACTCCTAAGACTCCAAGACCCTTTCTACAAATAAAGATAATTGACTCTTTTTTTCATTTCAAATACCAACTCTTAACAAATGTAATGACCGTGTACGCATTTGGCTTGGGGCTGTTTTCCTTATATAGAACAGGACCTCGACCGAGCTAATACCTCGGTCGAGGTATTAACAAGACCTCGACCGAGGGTTTGTTAAACCCTCGGTCGAGGGATGTACAAACCCTCGACCGACGTCATGTTAATACCTCGACCGAGGTATTTAAATACCTCAGTCGAGGTTTATACCTCGGTCGAGGGCTTAAAAAAACAGACTTAGCCCTCATTCAAACAAATGTAAAATTTCCTGTCCCTTGAAGCGGTGTAAACCCTGCCATTCCTAGCACATAACTGAGCGGAGTTGATACCGATAGATTCACCAACGAATCTTCTATCCATTGACCTATCATACACGCATTTTGGCATTCATATGATATTTATTTTTTAATTACTTCTAAAACTTATACTTAGAAAACCACACTGCAACTTTGAAGCAGCTCAAAGAAAAATCCGCAGAGTTAAAAATACACAGCCAAAAAATTCTGAAAAATGCTCACATCACATATCGACATGTCCTCTTCAAAAGGGTATCTTTGGTTTTTCAATTTTTGAAAAAATAGAAAAAATTCCTTTACGTGGACAAATATGTGTTTAAAACGATGCTGAAATCGAATGTGGTTACTTTCGAAAAATAATAAATAATTGTATAATGCGAAAAACATTAACAAAAAAATATGCACATCACACTGCATTTTATGTAGATCATGCTCATATATTTATTTTTTTTAAATTATTAATGGAAGATTAAATTACTCTACGTGGACACGAGCCACTTATTAGCTTCTTCAAATTTTTAAGGTCACACAGTTCATTAAATGCAAAAATTCACACATTAAATGACATCGGAATATTTTTAAAAAAATATCACTATGAATCCAACATAATATTCTACAATTTGTTTTCTTACTGCAAGTCAAAATTCACATGGCATATATGCGTTTTGAGGGCTTCTATCTAGCACATGAGTAAAAAATCAGGTTTTCATCGCCAAATTTGGCCAAAAAGTGTTACCCATCTTCATGGAATCACCCTTGATCAAATCTATGACTCCTATTACTCCTCGACCCATATCTACAGATCTACACATAAAATTTAGAGGAAGAAAAAGTTGTAATGTTTTTACATGTTTTTTCTTCAAGGTATGTAATATTATCCAAATTGTTCTTTTAATATATAATCCAATTAGTTGAAATAATTTTTGACATTTGTAAATTGCTTGTATATATGTTGAAGCTTAGATCTCTTCAATCTTTTGAGGCAAAAGGAAGACTCAATTGGAGGATAGTGGTGGAATTGTAAGTTTAATATTTATTTTAGTTTAAAATAGTTTAAATAGTTTGTAAGATTTATAAACTATTTTTATACATGTTGTAGCTTGGGTATCCTCCACCCTTTAGAGGCAAAGATAAGACTCCATTGAATGATAGAGAATTTGGGGTAATTTTGTTAGTAATTGTATTGATCATTTATATACCATTTTAATGTCTTAATGTTTTGATTTTAATTTAAAATTGTTTAAATGATTTATGATATTCATAATCTATTTTTATACATGTTTGAAATTGTTACGAGTCCAAGAGAAGACCCGAGTGGAGGATATTGATGTAATTCTTTGATTCAAACATCGAAGAGGTTAATTTTAGGATTAACACATGTTCATGAATGTTTTTTTGGATTATATACATGTATATGTAAAGGTTAAGAATATTAGGAATGTTAAGAACGAATATGGGGAATGTTAACATTAAGAGTTAAGTGAATTAAATTGACTCTAGATATTGTTTTTTGGATTATATACATATATATGTAAAGGTTAGGAATGTTAGGAATGTTAAGAATGAATATGGAGAATGTTAACTTTAAGAATGAAAACAATACAATTTGTTACATTGATTTCAGATATTGTTTTTTGGATTATATACATGTATATGTAAAGGTTATAAATGTTAGGAATGTTAAGAATGAATATGGAGAATGCTAACTTTAAGAATGAAAGCAATCCAATTTGTTACATTGATTTTGGATATTTTTTTTTGGATCATATACATGTATATGTAAAGGTTAGGAATGTTAGGAATGTTAAGAACGAATATGGGGAATGTTAATCTTAAGTGTTAAGTGAAAAAAATTGACTATAAAAACATGGGAAATGTTAAGAGTGAATGTGAGAATGGGGATGAGGAATGTTAAGAAGTTTTGATAGGAATATTTTTTATTAGTAAAGTAAAATTAGTAACTTGATTCTAAATTCTAATAACTTATATCTCAATCCATTAATTTTTTACGGTAACATTAAGCTCAATCCATCAATTTTTTAAGGTAACATTAAAGCAACTTGATTTTAATTTCTAATATTTTTTTTATTACTAAGGTAACATTAGCAATTTGATTCTAAATTTTAATAAATTAAAGTTCAATGACTTCATGATATCCAATCTTAACATAGAACAAGAAATGATATAGTTAAAAACATCGCAATGGAATTCCGTCCTCAATTATTTGTTCATGGTCATATTTGGACAGTTTCCATTTTTTATTTTTTAAGGTTTTTTTTTAATACAACTTGTTCTAATTTTATTCGAGATGCACATACTAAATGACTATACTGACAACATATAACATCAAGTTCATAATCTTGAAAGTAGACATAATTTTCAGTAATATGGGTTTGCTGCAAAAAATAGCCTTTTAAAATGATGGATCCTCTTTCGTATGTAAATCCGTTGTCATTGTAGTCCTCCAATAACTTCATTTTTCATTCTATGCATTGCATCAAATAATATTTTACATCTTCGTTGTTGTTTAAAGCTGCAATCATAGCGAAAATATCTCCTGTGCAAATTACAATTGGCGTTGGAGTTAAGTGAATTAAATTGACTATATAAACATAAGGTGATGGAAAATATTGAACAATCAACAACATCATTACCTTCTCTAAGAAGATCTGAAATTCTATCGTTATCAGATGGTATTTTTATTTCTTCTGATTCTAATTCTTCTATGTTTGCTAGCGGCATTTTTCCTTTTGGATTAATCTCTGTGTATTTCCAATGTTTTACATAGTTGTTCGTTATGTTTTTACAAACTTCTTTAGATTCAACATTTTCAGTGCAAATATGACAAAAACATGTTTGCTTTCTACTGTTAAATACAAACACGTTTTGGAAGGATTTTGTTTGAATAGAGTGAAGTTCTCTAGTTCCATGTATGGTGCTAGCCTCGTATGGTATTGATCTATCTATATCGTGGACCCCAACAAGCCAAAAAAACCTACACAATAAATGATAAATCACAAACGACAACTTTTAATGTTAGTGTACAAATACTTCAATGTTAGTACATACGTTTTTTAAAATTGACAACTAATATAAATTAGAAAAATAATGTACATACCTACGCACATCTTCTGGTTGTTGACTAGAATCATGGATTAGATTTGATTTACACCATTGGGAAACCTCTGCAGCTAAATGAAATAGTCTAGAAGAATGGTTCATTTGACATCTTCGAAGTGCTCTCTTTATGCATGCTCCTGCACCATCATGTTCACCTTTTCTATGTCCAGTTTCAAAGAAATTCCAACAATGTTTAATGTTCATTGCTTTATGAAGTCAACATAGCCAAAAAAATGATTGTGAAGATTTAAATTGTCCTGCACATCCTTCCGACCATATCCAATGTTCATTGAATTCAACTTTACGACTTTTCAGTGAATCATAGAATTTTTTTTCATTACAATGTTGAACAAAATGTGTATCATGTGTACAATCATCACTGATATAAAAGTGATATTCTTTAATCACATCTTGATTGTCACACGTGCTTTCAATCCCATCAACATCTTATTGAGAATGTCTATATAGAACATGGACAAATATTGAAACTTGGTCAGAATGATAGTATTCACTTTGAATCTCCTTTTGTGCAGCAAATGTGTAGTTTTTTGCAAAATCAACTACAGAAAAAATTGTTCCAGTTGGAAAAATTTCATGGGAATGTTTGAGTTGAAGGTCTTGCCATCGTGCACTATGTGAATGCCTGGTGTACTTATAAATTTCAGTTTCAAATTTATTGAGAAAATCTGTCAAACATATTTTATCTTCTCGCAATTCAATTCTTTTGGAATGTGCATCACTAGAACTTGTAGAATAATTGTTGTATTCATATCTTCTCCAATCGACGGTTACATTTGAAAGCGACTGATCATTATCGATAGGATATTTATCGTGGATTAAAACAAAATTTTTGCAACCATGACAATGTTTTCCATTGACACATTTCTTATTATAAAATACTTCATTGTGATTTCTCTTACTTAGGGTTTGAGATACGAATTCACGTACTATGGGCGGAGGTGGTGAATTTGTCCAAAACATTTTACCAAATTCAAGAAATGTGTCATAATATAATTGAAATTGCACATGATAACGAAAACAACATTTGTCATGTATAGTAATAGGTCTAACATACCATGTTTTTGTTGCACAAATGTAGTGATCGACATATTAATTCCATGATGATCTTCCTTGAATTTATTGAACAATTGTACTTGTGCCATTTCCATTATATGTTTTGGATGGATTTCATATATATTTCGTGATACTCTTTGTTGCATCACATCCCTTGAACTTGGTGAAACTCGAGCATGTTCCAACCAATATTTCTGTACAATATCTTTAACACCTTCTCCCATTCTATCTTTGTAAGGTTGTCTACAAATAATTTCCCAGCAAGCAAGTTCATCATTTTCATCTATTTGCATTCTGAATTTGCTATGTTTGTATAATTCCTTTCTTGAGGTTCCAATTGCTTGTGCTAGTTGTGTTGTCAAAAAAAAATTTCTAGTACTTGCTGAAACAATTGCTGTCTGAATTGCTCTACGTGCAGCACTAGTATCTTTCTTTTTGGATTTTTCAAATTTTTTTATTGCATCACCTATATTTTCTATCACATTATGTTTCAGTTTCGACTCTTTTGTTTCCTTGTGAATACCCAATAATGACGTAGCACCTTCTAACTTCTTGGACACCAATAAACATCTCAAAATTTGCGCTTGTCCTGCTATTTAACAATCCTTGAGAATAACATCATAAATTTTTGTAGCACGATATCGTACAACAGGTATGGGTATTTTTTCTCCATATTTTTCACAATCAATGTCTTCTAACATTTCATCATCAACAGTGAAAGTACTTATACATCAAATTAAATTTAAATTAACATATTTCCAAAAATACAATTCATTATAAAAAATGAATTTCAAAAATACATGATATATACATACTAGGTCCAATTTCTGGATCTTGGTTTTGATCTTCAATATTGAATTCATCAACATTAATATGTAAATCACTATTTACGTCAACAATGCTCTCTTCCACTTCCATTTGTTCTTCTTGTACCATATTTTCAATTTCCATTTCATCAACATTGTCATGTAAATATGTTCTTATATATTCATTTATTTCTTCCGTTTCTACAACCCTTGCTCTTTTGGTTGTATTTATGAGTTTTTGTTTTTCTCTATTAGCATCGTCATTACATTTACGATCACTTTTCTTTTACGGTTTCTTTTATTGCCCATGATTGCTTAATCTCCTTTTGAAAAACCCTTGGAAAAAAATAAGAACACCTCGTAAAGAAATCTTCTTTGTAAAACAATTGGTAAAAAAAAACTCTTTGGAAAAAAACCTTATTTGAAAAAACAACTTATATAAATATTTTGGAAAAAAAAACTCATTTGAAAAAATACTTTACAAATAAACTCTTTGGAAAAGACCCATTGCAAAGAACCTACTTTGCAAAAATACCTTGGAAAAAAACTTTTTGAAAAAAAAAAACTCTTTGGAAAAAACCCATTGCAAACAAATAAACTACCTTGGAAAAATATCTTGGAAAAATACTTTATGAAAAAACTTCTTGCAAAGAAATAAATTCTTTTCAAAATTAATTTAGAACACAAAATATTTGACAAAAACGCCTTGGGAAAAACTTCTTTGAATGTACCCCTCGATTATAAATAAGAGGAAAAATACCTTCTAAAAACTCTTTGGCAAAAGAAATCTCCTCTGAAAACTCCTTCAAAACTACTTTTACTTATATGAAGTGAAGAGGTGAGAAAATAATGAGGCTCTTTTGTTTTACTTATATGAAATGAAGAGGTGTGAAAATAATGAGAAATGAAGAGGTGCGAAAATAATGAAGCTCTTTCGTTTTATTTATACAATTATTTTTTCTGGCTAATGATTTTTTTTTTGCACTTAGTTTTCAGCCGAACAACCTTATTTGTAACGTTGGTGTTATGAAAAAACATTGTTCGGTTGAATAAATATTCGTCCAAACAATTCTTTAGCCGAATAACCTCTGAAACCTGTAACATGCACATTTTTCAGGTTTCTCCATTTTGGGAAGGTAAAATTGATGCATTACACTACAAATCGAATGTCGGACTTGATACCTTTAGTTTCGTTATTAAATCTACTTTCCATAGGTATATATTTTGTTGTGTATAGGGTGAGATCCGATATCTTTTTTTGTTTCTTAACATGTGTCGAGTTTAGTTTCATCTCTTTCAAAATGTGGTGAAATGAAAAATATATAAATTTAAAAATACACCACCAAAAAAATTGAAACAAATATGGTGCACTTAATTGGAGTGTCTACTTCAAAAGGGTATTCATAGATTTTTAAGTTTTATAGTCAATTGAGAGAAAAGTGGGGCAACCAAAAACATGTTTAAAACCGACAAGGTTTTTCCATTGATCGAATTCAAAAAATATTATAATTAGTATATAGATCCGTTGGCTACAAAGTTATAGTCATCGCAATAGTATATTGTGTGTAGATTGTCGTAGCATATTTGTTTTTTTTAAAACACGAATTTAACAATGATTTTAAGGGCGCAACCAAAAATGACTATTTTTTAGTCCTTTCATTTTATAAGGACGCACTGCCAAACATTTTCCAAAATGACATATCAAATCTCAATAAAAAAATTCAAAAAATTATGGATAGAAAGATAACATAATTATCTAAAAGTTTTGTTTTTACTTGAAGGTAAAATTCTAAACGAAAATATCACTTTCGTTCGCCCAAAATTGAAAAACATGAAAAAATCGAATTTATTTTCTCATAAGACCCCCCCAAATAGACACCCATCTTCATGGATTCACCCTTCAATCCAAAACCCCAATGTAAGTTATATATATATATCTCACAAAAAAAATCATCAAATAGTGGTTTGAAAACAATAGAGAAAACCCTATGTTATGCCCAAACTCTAAACAAAATAACTTTAATTCACAATCTATGGCCGAGTCCGACTCACAAACTAACTTTCCAGATATATATTGGGTTCCTAATCTTGGAATTTTTATTATTATTACAAAATATCAAATCGATATTATCTATAGGCTGCAACACTAGGCTATAAACCATCTTGGCTTTATCATCTATAATTTTATCATTCACAAAACAAAGACGTGATAGCCTTAGGAATTAAAATACTTTTCACTTTAAATTTTTATATTACATCTAACAACTTGAATCTTTACAAACAAAAAATTTATGGTCTTGTGCCAAGACATAAACAGAGTGATGGCCTTACATCTCCTCTCCAAGAATAGAAAGAAGTTAAATAAAAACCTCCAAAGGATCATTTTGACGTCCACCTTTACTACAAACTACATAAGTACCTTTCAACAAAAAAAATTTACTTAGTGATAAACCCTAGAGGGATGTTTTCAAATAACAAAACATAAACCCTTGTATGAATAAATTACAAAATGGCAATATCTGCTGATAGAAGCCCTACAACTTACTCATAAATCTAATATGGTATGCGTAAAGGCCTCATGACCACATCATTTTTATTTAAAATACAAACTGTGAATTCAACATAAGTTTCAAGTCTGTTAATGTAATTCCTCACAATTATTTCTAGACTATAAAACCTATTTGCTTGATTAAATAACAATAATAATCGTTGAAAGTGGCTTATAGCCTTTTTTTTATCAACAAACACGACAATATAAAGGCCCAATGGACACACTATTTTATAAAATTATTCAAAACTGTGAAAAACGCGAGACATAACTGATAATGAAAATGAAGAATTTATTTTGTAAACTTTACAAAGAGCGGCAATACTTGTAATAAACAAAACGAAAGTACATTATTGCTAGTATAAACACAGTGTTTCATAAAACCCTACTGGGTTCTCAAATAAGTCTTACATTTTCAAAAGAAAGACATAGTTACACCGTTAATGCACATGGCATAGGTGGCAAAGTCTATATGACTCCACAAAACAAAGGGTTTTCCCTTATAGTTTAAGTACAAACAACCTCATGGCTACCAAAGTTAACATTTCACCTTCATGCTTTAAAACACAAAGAAGGAGAATGAGAGTGTCTTAGAAAAAATGCAGAGTAAGCCACGGTCTCAGGGATAAGGGAAGAACAGATTCAGGTCTTACCCAAAACCCAATCCTTTTCTTCTTTACGAATTGGTTTGCACAATGTTGCTCCACGAAGGAATCTCCTACATAAGAAACCTTACACTAATTAAACTCAGAAAATGTTGAAATTATATTTTACTGAAGAAGAAGCTGTAAAAACGAAATCTCTTACCTTATGGTGTAACTAACAAGGTTGTTTTAGAAGGAAGCATCCCACTTTTACATAGCCACACAAATCCTTAGTTGGTTGTAGAGAAGAAGGAGGAAAGTCAAGTATTTGAGCACCTCAGATCCTCCATCCTGGAACCACCAGTAAACTATCAAAACAACCAAATGAAAACCAAGCAAAGATCCACAGAGCAAAAAACAGAAAAGACAAAGCTTCTAGGACAAGTTTCCATAGTTTTTGAAATGCCATAAAAGGACCTAGAGTTTTTCCTTGAATGTCTTGGTTGCGAGCTGGTGTAGTAATGGCCCCCACATGGCCTACATATGGAAGCATGCAAGTCACCACTCATACACATCACTTGATACCGCTTATGTCTACCTTCGTTGTCAACGAGACCCATTTTGCACTATTGTAAGGTTCCTTGCAATAACATAATTTATTTAAACCATAGCATAACTTATATCATAAGATTTTAGATGTACCTTCTTTATAGTTGAAATTTAATAATAGCGTGGTAAAATTTGGCCAATGGCATAGCATAAATGTATTTTCTAGGGCCCCTTTAATTTGAATGTTGATGTATTTGAGTCTAGGACATTGTCTTTGCAGCTAGGAACCTTACAACTAAACCACTTTCACTTGCACAAAAGAAGTAAGATTTTGTGCGTTAGCCATATAGGCTAAGTATAAAGTCCCGCGACTTCTTTCCCTAGCCGAGAGATAAGTTCAAAGTTTAAATCGAGAATACAAATATAAGCAATATTGAAATAAGAATTTCCTTTAACACATCAAAGTATTGTCATAAGATGACATCTTGTGGAAATCAGTACACAAGTCATGAGCCCCTAGTATTTCAGTTTTAACCTAGTTTCATTATGGCTATCCATAAAATATTTAAGTAATCTTTTTATATCACGAAGATTGCCATTTACATTAGTAAATATTTTTTTTGGTAAAATGGGAGATGTTACAGTAAATGCAATTTTAAGATAAATCTATATTTATTATTCTCTATTTTATAATCATTAAAAATTATATAACTTGATTAAGATCTGATATATTATATTTATTTTGTAATAAGATGATTTTGAAAATTAAATCTATTATAATCCTTCAATACAACATATCAAAAATAGTTTAAATATAAAAATAAAGCTACCTTTTCTTTCTATAAAACTACAAATCTATAATATTTTTAATCTTTGCAAAGCATTTCAGGTTTACTTTACCATTCCAATATTTTAAAGTAAAATAAAATTTAAAAGTACAATAAATTAATTCCCCCTACATATCTTAACAATTGAAAATTTTATTTTATGTCAAAATCCTTGTTGAAAGATAACCATTGATGGAAGGTGGCAACAAAAATTACATCACTATGTTGGATAATGGTTCGACATATGAAAAATCTAGCTATTTTAATATGTAGATATAAAGGCTCTGGTTTCTTTAAAAGCATCATAAATAAGAAACTTAGAATTGAACCTTGTCGATATCTTCGAAGTAAGGGTGATCCACAAAATCCTTTAATGATATCCTCTTTTGTGGATTGTACTCCAACATTTTCTGTAATCCATATTTATCCTCTTTCGAAGTGGGAAACATAATTGAAAAGAAAAAATAAACATTATGATTCACAGAAAAAGAATAACAAACACTGAGAAGATCAGAACTGCTAAGCAATAAATTTGGAACTACTTAAGCTAGATTCTTAGGCTTCAATTGAGGATAGATATGCCAGTCTCTTGGGATTTTTATTCTTGGACACATTTCCTCGATTGGGGTCAAAATTTCATTCATAAAAACAAATCAGTTTAATTTTCTATGTGACTTTATGAGTATGAATTCATTTTGTAACCATACCTGAAAATACGAAATAACGTGCTTATTTGCGAATCACCAACGAAAAGTGGCTTTGTTTTCACCATTTCAGCTAAATAATGAAGACAAGAAGTAAAAGAGTGAGATTATCGACACATTTTAAGATTAGAAAAATGTTTTTCTAACACCACTCACCACAAATGCATGCATCAAACCAAAATCTACAGGCGTGGAATAGTGGGTGGATCCCAGGCACCGACAGACCAAATTGTTCAGTGGTGTTACAATATTGTTTTTCTATTGTTCTGCAGTGTTATTAGTACTACGTTATCTCCATAATAATCATAATACTTATAACGTGTATAGAAATGGTAATGAGAAGCTATGAGTGCTTGAATCCTTGGACTCTTGATCTTTACCCAGTATCAACAAACCCATATGTAAATCCTCCAGGCACAGTTACAGATCGACCAGATCTAATCAGGCCGAAGGCAATGGTTCAGGTGGTTAGCTACATAAATATAGGTATATATCCAGGGTTGTGGTTGCAGCTTTCAAGGGGCAAATCCGTCTTCCTTTTTGTACCGATTTAACGAATCAAAGATAATGGCATGACTTATTTCCAATGAACGGATCAAGGCTTAAACCAAAATTGTACATCACCAATGTATACCTCTCCGTAAGGGTATATGTCCTGTGGATTTATAAGGTGGTTGCGACAAATTCCGTCTCTCTCGAAGTGGGTTGGGACCGCCCTCCCTTAGCAAGTCATCTCAACAACCCCGCTTCCTCTTCTTTTAGTAATTTTTCTTAATATGAAGAAAAATATTTATTAATTAACATTTTCATTTGATATTAACAACATCAGTGTTTGCAGAATTGTCCTAGTTTCTTTGCAATAATGGATTTTATATTGTTTAAGAATTATTTAATTGCATTTTTTGAGCTTTAAGTTTGCGGAAACTTTTGAAGTTTGCTTGCGAGAAGAGGATATTACAGAAATCACAATGTAAGTTTGGAATCTAAGGCATTACAAAAATCACAGCGTAAGTTTGGAATCGATGGCATCCAGAGTCCACAGCATTGATGGAGAACAATTCATCCATATTGGGAGTAGAATAGGATGATTAACACATCCTTGAAAAAACTCATCCTCCCCTATGTTTCCAAGATGTTGGATGGGCGGGGTGGTGTAAGGAGAGCCTTGGATTGTGGCCAAGTGCTGTATTGAAATCCACCCAGTGGTGTACGGAAAGACTTCATTAGATGAATATGGGATTCCAAGTGGTGTACTGAAAGACTTCGAGAGCCGTTGGAGGGATTCCAAGTGGTGTAAATAAGTCCCTCAGATCTAGCCATTAGGTGAGTTCCAAGTGGCGTTTTCTGGTCCCTACGATCTGGCTATCCGATGGGTGCCAAGTGGCACTGTGAGAGCCATTCAATCTGGCCATATGATAGGTGCTAAGTGGCGTAGTGAAGGCCATGCAATATGTCCATAATATGGAAGTCGAGTTCAACAGTGGGAACCATGCATTCTAGCTATCCGAGGGGTTCCAAACAGCATAGTGACGACCATGCATTCTAGGTATCAGATGGTTTCCAAGTGGGGTAGTGGGGACCATGCATTCTGGACATCTAACATTATGTTGATAGCCAATAAATTTGCATCCTTAAAATGCAGAGTGGTCTCCTAAAATCATAGGTGCCATTGCTTCTTCGTCGAAATATGAGTTCTTAACTGAACCATAATTTTTTTGCCGACCTTTTCAGTGAGATTTCTTGAGATTTGGCCGACCCATTTCGGTGGATTTCTTCGAGTTGACCAATACAATTTCAGGGAAATTCCTTGAGTTTTTAGATATAGTTACAAGAGACTTCTTTGAGTTGGTAAATGTATCGACGTGACTCCTCAAGATCTTCTAACACATTGGTTGTTTGCAAATAGTTTTCTGCGCGGTCCAAGTAATCTAATAGGAGTTGCAAGGGATAGGGAAGGGATTTCCATGAGCAGTGGCACCATCGATGGCCTTTTGGTGGGGAGACGGGACCAGTTTGAGTCTGAGCTGATATATAAAGAGTCAACATGAAGCCACCACTTGACAAGATAAGCTGCAACCAACATTTTCTCTCTTTTCCTTTTCCTTGTTTCTCATTTATGGTTTGTTTATTTACTGTGAGATAGTACAAATCAAGGGTGGGAAAAACCAAAATGTCAAAAAACCCAACAAAACAAAGATGGGAGTTATTTTGGAGGGAACGAAAGGTATTCTACCTTTGGTGGGCAAGAAGCTCAGAGAAAGGGGAGCACAAACCCCACTTCTCACTTACACAGGAAACAAGTCTGCAAACTATACATTTACTTAGAAGGGGACATGACACATTGGGGGTTCACAATATCAACTGACTGTTCCAATACCATAACCATCACTAAACCACGTCCATCAATAGGTTTTCATTTTAGGTTGGAAACATAACCCTCATTTTTCCAGTGGATCTTCTCTTCACCAACCTACAGTAACACTAGATGATTTAGAAAGAACATGTGACTCTTTTATGTCATATTTCTTGCAGAAGGATGTAGGAAACATAGAAGAAAGACTGTTCTTTGTAAACACAAAGTGGTAAAGGGGATTTTAAAGCATAGGCATATCCGCAAGCTAAGGAAACCACATAAGAAGAAACTGGCAATGATCCTACCAAAAATGAACAGCTTATCCAGTAAGACGTCTCACACTAGGTTGAAGCAAATAGAAAATTTTAAGGATCACGAACCAAGTTTGAACCAAATGTTTATGTGACAAACATAGAGGGAAGAAAATAAGATAACCATGAGAACATGAATCTATACAGTCCCACGTCAACTCCAGTAACATGGTCATCTGTACTATATGTTAAAGAAGTTATGAACATGAAAATGAGAGTCAAAATTTTAGAAGAGAAAACATGGTATGAAGGAAACAAACTAAACGAAATTGTTGAGTTCAAGAGGAAATTAAAGGGAGAAAAGAAAACTCTTAAGGAAAAAATCTCAAGCATTCAAAGTAAAATAGAATTGGGACTGCAAGAAGTGGCTAACAAGAAACAAGAACTAGAACAATTGAGGATGCCCTAATTCAGGAAATCGGGACCGATAAAAGAAGAAGAAGAAAGAATACAACTACACGGCATCCATGTAGCATTAGACGACTTGAAAATTAAAGAAAATAAGCTAAAATATCGAATAAAAGAGGATAAATCATGGTCATTGGTTGTAAGTGGGTCATCAAATAAAAAAAGAGAAATCATTGAGAAACAAATCATAATACAATTAAAGGAAGAACATGATAACCAAAGAAAGGCTACAAATATCACAATTAAAGGGATGAGGTACTTTGGGGAAAATGAGATGACGAACACTCTAGAAAGAGACTTCCTCAAAGATAAACTAAAATGGTTAGGGGTTATTCATCAAGCAAGCAGGAATAGAAGGAAGATAGAAGGAGGAAAAGATAGACATGTGAGATTCAGTTTAAGGAACATAGAGGATAAGAACATGATGCTCATAAATAGAGAATTTCTTAGAGGAACATGCATCATATTAGATGAGGACTTGAATTTTTTCAACAAGAACAACAAATAAAGGAGAGGGAAAAACTGAAATCAGAAAGAAGTGAGGGAAATGGGCATGGATGGTAAACTAGAAAGCTCAAATTGATGATCATTTCTTAAATAATAAATAGGAAATCATGGCCCCATGGCACTATTTATAGGTGGTACATTGGAATTTCATAGGTTACCCATGGAGAAGAGGTCTGAGGTTGGGGCCCATAGCATGAGGGAAACCTATTATAATTCTTATAGAAATGCATGAACATGATGGATGCAAGGTTCTATATTTTGAGGGTTACAAGAAGATTTCAGTTTGGGACAAAGGAACCAGGACAAGCAAAGGATATGGGGGAGTCGCAGTGTTAATAAATGAAAAATGGGGTGGAATTGTAAAAGCAGAGAAAGAGGAACAAAAAAAATAGTACACTTTGTTACAAATAGATGAGAAAGAGGTTACTTTTAGGTTGGATGCATGTTATTTCCGCCCCCCAAAACTCCAAGATTTGTAAAAGAGGCAGTTTAGACAATGAAGATCCTTATCCCTCTTTGAAAAGAGATATCTCTCTCTTTAGTTCCGAGGGAGAAATAATGTTAATAAGTGATTTTAATGCATAGAAAACTAACAACCAATCTCTCCATCTTAACAATGAAGAAAGAGGGTAAATCAATCCATTATGCTTGGATAAAAGTCGAAACCATTCATGGGAAAGCGTTTCTCAAGATGGTGAGGGAGAAGTAACAAACTTTGGGGAAAATTTACTGGGACTATGTAGCTTGTCTGACATGGTTATTTGTAATGGAGTGAGAAGCTACTCAACTTTTGTGGGTATCACATGCCAAACATACAATGGGAAAAGTGTGGTAGATTATGTAATTTGTTCTCAAAGTTTTATTCCTAGAGTGTTGAAGTTTGATATAGGGGACTGACTTATTGAAATGAATTGTGAGCATGCCCCCCTATTTGTTAAGTTGGACTTTTCCTACACTAGTCCGCACAATAATCAAAATTTTGGCGAGCAAAAGAAAACTCTTTGCAAGGGAAAAATCCTCCTGAATAATGAAAATAGGGACAGATTTAGTGCTTCCCTTAAGCAGCAATTTTGGGAAATGAAGTACAAAAGGACAAATATGAAAATAAATAAGGAAAATGGTCATAGTCATGTGCATAGTAGTTTGCTGATCCAACTAATGCACAAGGCCTTAAGTGCATGCAAGTGTTCTCATCCTAGGAAGAGAGCTACAATTACTTTTTTGGAAAACTCAGGGTATGATGAAGAGTGCAAAGAAGCCAAGAAATATTTAAAAGAGGGAAAATTCAAGAAAGAAAACAAGTGGAAATATGAGAAGTTAGTACAATAAAAAAAAAGAGGATTATGTAAATACAAAAAAAAAATTGTTAATATCTCTTGGAAACACAACCATTAGAGGAAATTTGGGGTCTAAAATGGGCCTTATAAGAAAACACGCCAACAATAAATTTTGTGAGTTGGAATTCAAGAACCAATAGAATTTCAATCAAATGAGTTAACCATAATGGTTGAATTGATATATTTGTCATAAAAGAAAACTACTTTTTTTGTTCGTATTTTCGACATATCTCCCTGTTTGTTTACTCAAATTTCAAGTGGGAGAGCTCGTTGGATGCGTAATTTAATTTCACATCCAAGGAGTACCCACATTGCATACTTTTGATGGACCTTTCTGCCCCAAAAATAAGAAATACCTGAAAAAATGTGATGATGATGTCCTCATCACGTTTTTTCAGGTATTTCTTGTTTTTGGGATAGCGAGGTCTTTCAAAAGTATGCAGTGTGGGTACTCGTTGGATGTGGAATTAAATTCTGCATCCAATGAGCTCTCCCACTCATAATTTGAGTAAAAAAATAGGGAGATATGTCAAAAATACGAACACAAAAAGTATTGTTTTTCATTCTTCCTCCAAATTTAATAACTATTATTTTATTATTTTAACTATTATTTTATTATTTTCCTTGAGAAGCCCATTTTAGACCTCAAATTTCCTCTAATGCCCAAAGGTTTTCAGAGATAGTTACAAGAAAGAAAATAGCATACCAAAAATAGTATCAGAGATGTCTAATGGTTAGAATACGTGAGGCTTCTTTATGAGCGGTTATGAAAGAAGGGTACTCCTCCCATATTGGAGACATCAATGGAGCTATTCACATTGGATGATATCAAGAAGGGAATAAAGAAACTAGAAAGCGGAAAGGAAGAGGACATAGATAGGATTCAAGATGAATTTTTAAAATGGGGAGTTGAGCTCCTTGCCCCTCACATAAAGTAATTTTTTGATGGGATCATCCGGGATGGATTTCTAGAAGAATGGACCACCAACATGGTCATTCCTCTCTTTAAGAGTGGATATACCAATAAACCTTTTAACTACCACACTATTATTGTCAACACCCTCACAGGAAAGATTTTTGGGAGCATGATAGAGAGGATAATCAATATATGGGTAGAAGACGAGCGGAAAAGAGAAAAATGACAAGAACGATCTAGGCCTAAGAACTTTACTATTGACCATTGTATCACCCGTATACATTTGATAGAGAAAATATGGAACAAACAAGGTGGAAAATCATATTGTTGTTTTGTGGATTTTTAGAAAGCCTTCGATACAGTTCCTAGAGACAAACTTTGGAAGATAATGGAAGAGTTGGGTATCCTAGATGGCTATAGAGTGACAGTCCACAGGATTTATGAAAAGGTTCAAGCTAAAATCAAAACAAGTGAGGGAATGTATTAATGTTTCGGCAATGATATTGGTGTTAAAAGGATTTCCTTTATCCCCCACGATGTTTGGTCTATATATTGACAATTTACAATCTTGGTTGAGAAAAATAGATGGTGAGGTTGTCCACCAAGTAGGCTATGTGGTGAAGCTACTTTTGTATGTGGATGACCTTATTCTAATTTTACAAACAACACATGGTTTAAGGGAGCACTTAAGGGACTTAGAACACTTTTTTCAGGAGGTTGGGATGCAAGTAAACATTTCCAAGACCAAAATCATGATCTTATCATTAAGTAGAAAAGACAAACCAACCACCTTCCTCTTCGTAGGAATCCCATTGAAGATAGTGAAGGAATACAAATATATTGGGATTGAATTCCACTATAATCTCACTTGGTATACTTGTAGAGAGAAAAGGGTGTAGGGAAGATGGAAGGCCTCATTCACACTTCAAAACAGTTGTATAAAAGCATAAATTTGGTATTGGAAAACAAAAAATGCCCTCTTTGGTTTGCTATTCACACCAGTTTTACTATATGGATATGAACTATGGTGAAGGAGGATGTCAAATTGCATATGGAGACAACTATAAAGAATTAAGAAGAAAATAATTACTAGAAATCTCAAAGTTAAAGCCACGGTACCGTACAAATTACTTTTAACTAAAGCAGGGGATTTCCCACTAGAGGCAATAGTGATAACCAAGCTAATAATCTATGGAAAGAGGTTTGAAAACATGGATAATCAATTCTGGTCGAAGGTAACTAAGGAGGAGGAGTTAGGATGTAGAAAGAAAACTTGGATGAAACAAAACAAAAAATGTCTAAGAAAGTGGAATATCAAGCTACATGAATGTCCTAACACCACGGAAGAAACAAAATTTATGTGACTGAAAATTTCAGGATTGCTATGTGGACTAATCAAAATGGGCGTAAAAAAGACTACTACATTGAATATTTTAACCCAAATTGCAATCATGGTGAGAAAACGTATTTAGTGACAACTATTAAAGGAAAAAAAAATTTCTTAGTTGCTTAGGTGAGGATGGGTTCACATCACCTTAGATGTGAGACGGGTAGGGGGACAATACCTAAGGTAGTGTGGGAAGAGAGAACTTTCATATTCTGCAATAATGTTGTGGTGGAGGCAAAGTGGCACTTTGTTATGGAATGTGTAGCCTACGAGGATATCCACATTCAATATGAAGATATCTTAAAGGTCGACAACATGCACCATCTATTTGAAGAATATAAGATCAACCATATGGCAAGTCTTCTAGTCAGTATTTACAGCAGAAGATCCCACATGAAAACGAGTATGGAGAGGAGTTAGGGATATGATTCTTTTGGTCCCTTAGGATTCTAAGACTCGTGTACGTTATTAAAATCATTCATTCATTTATTTTTTGTGTTGATTACTTTGTTGATAATCTTCTTGATTGGATTCCAATCAATTTTCTTGTAGCTTCCACACGATAGGTTCTCTTACATCTTTGCCTCAAAATATTCTATGTTAGTAGTGTTTCCTTTAACTGTACTAAGATCTTGATCTCATCACTATTTCTTATATCTATGAGGGAATGAGTTTCATATTTACTCATATTCTTTCTCCAAGGTTTAGCTCTTTGAATGGTAACATCAAACTCCTCGCAAATATTCTTGAAGATATTTCATTATGGTTTCAATTCTGCACATAAAATCCTCGATAGGTATATTTATTTGCGCAACCACAAAGTAAGGGAATGTTTACGTGAAAATAATATTTAAACAAAGTAACAAAATTTTTAAGTGAAAATAATATTTAAACAAAGTGAGGGAATGTTCACGTGATTCATGGAATTTAAAATTAGAGACCAAACAAAGGCTACATGTAACCAATGTGTTTCAGAAACTTAAACACAATTGATCCATTCCTGTTCAGATTATGATATACAAATGAATTTTGGTCACATATTAATATCCATACTTTTAAAATTCAATACGTAATATCCTAAATTTTTTACCTAACACTGATGGGAATAAATCCCATTGCATGTGATGTTGCTTTGATGTTACATTTTGTATATTGGTAAAAAGACCCCACTACACATGAGAATGATGATTTGTTTGATATATTCGGTGTAAGAAAAATGCATATTTTTTATTTAGCATGTATATTATTTCATGTGTTGGGTGTGGACCCTGAAGCACATAATCGATGAGATGTTTGTGTTGACCGCGAGCTCTGGAGCACATGAGTGATTTGATGTTTGTGTTAAGCGCGAGCTCTGAAGAACATGAGTGATTTTATGTTTTTGTTAAGTGTGAGCTCTGAAGCACATGAGTGATTTATGATTGTGTTGAGAAGTAGATTTGAAGCATGTGAGTATTTGATGTCTATGTTGAGCATCATATCTGGAGCACGTAAGTTATGAAATGTTTGTGTTGAGCGTGAAGCTCCGAAGCACATGAAAATATAAGAATTGGAAGTGTTGGGCATAAGCTCTAGAGCATTCCAAATTGATGTTTAGCATAATATCTCGAACATCGGATCCTTGGCCATTGTATCCCTAGGTATATTATTCAAGTACATCCTAGAATTAGTGTTCAACAAGAAGCTCTGGAATTGCACTAAGTGTGACTCACTGTTTTGAGCATTGTTTGTTGGGTCTGAATAATGCTAGGAGTTACTGAAAATTAATTGTGTTGAATGAAAATGACTCTCATAAAACATTGATCTCATATTACTTAATTTTAAGTTGATTAAATGAAATTTTGAATTTATGTGTTTCATCAAGTACTGAAGAAATACTATGATATACGAGGTAATACAACATGCAAGGAGGTTTATAGCTTCCTAACCTTACCTGAAGGCCTTAGTAAAAGAAGCGACTAAGAAGCTAAGGAAAGAACCATGTGATTTGGGATCATGCTACATGATTCCCAAGGTAAAAAATGTTAATAGTAATATAAGTATATATATAGTTTATATGTGTTATGAATAAAATGGAAAGATATGTATTAATGATACTAACTATAAATAATTAATTAAATACCTTAGTACTTAAAAAGATTCAAAGTATGAACTAGTCAAAGAGTTCCTAAGTTAAGATAAATAAATATTAATTTTCCATAAATTATATAAGAGATTATTTCAAGAAAATAAATGATTCTTGATCTAACTGAAATTTATTTGTCCCTTTTCCAAAATCTTGTCTATAAAGACCCAAGCCAAAATAAGTCGTGGGGATATTTGTCTGACCCTATGCTATCTGATCATTATTCTCCTAAGAATTTTTTAGAGCATTTTTCCAAAAAGGGAAAGCAATCTCGTACTGAACTTGTTATCCAAGATAGGTGAAGCCTTACCTTTATGAGCTCTAGACTACTTGCATGTTGGAAGCAGTTCGGTGGGATCCATATTGAAACTATGAACGGTTTCGGGTCAAGGTTGGGTGGAACATGGTAGTTCCCAAGTTATTCGGTTAACATCTCTGAGTTCATAATTGTCTATGTTCTTCTTAATGTTGTGTGCTTGAGTGTGCAGGGTTCCAACCCTTAAAATAGCTTCAAATTGTAGGTATGAGGTTTTTATCCTCATGACATTTCTTACAATTTTTTATATGAAACCTCGTAATCTTGAATGAAAATCTATATATTATATGTTTTCTCATATAGATTTTCCTTTTTGTTGACAGAACCTCGAAACATGAATTACTTTCCTCTAAAATTTGGAAACAATATAGTTTACATTCTTTCAGTATTATTCTATATGGTACTTTAGGCATATCTTAAATTAAGTCTTTGTATTTGTTTAACTATCTATCAGAGTTCATCTTAGACTTAAAATCTAGATTATTTGAGATAACTAGCTTTCTATATATTGTTTAAACTTAGATGAAAAGTTAAACAAAACATTCATAAATATAGACAAAATAAACCTTATTATCTTAAAAGGAAAATAGTATATTAAACTTTGCATCTAAAACATTCAGATAAAGTAGTTATAAACACAATTATAAAACTATGGACCAGAGGTCAAATATCTGAGTTGTAGAAATTGAAACTATGTTCAAATCATTTTAAAATAATTAATAAACTACCAACCAAAATAAATAAATTAAATTGTATATCGAATCTGTCACACTATTAAAATCCAAATCTAAAATTATATTTCTAATGCTCGTAGATTTCATATTGCCAGCATGTCTATTTTCATTTCCCATAATAAATCAAACATAAACAACATATCATAAACGTTGGTCACAACCTTCAAAAACAAATATTAAATCTATGCTAAAACATAATGCTTATAAGTTTTATTAAACTTAGCCCAGCCCTCGAATCATATACATGATTTGTTGTAAGATAAATCTCATATAAATTATATTACCAACTATTTTACGCAAAGCCCAACCATTAAAACCTGCTAAGGTTTTGTCGTAGGACAATTATTATACAAATATATACAAACTACTATAAACACGAATAGATAAGGAAAACACACCATTTTATAAACAAAATTATTAAAAGACAAAAACCATCATGTTTATCATTGAGATATTTAAACTAAAATATGCATAGGATTGAATCATGGGGAATTCCCAATCCAAAAGCCATACATATTCTAGGAAAATAGCCTAGGATTGAATCCAAAATAATGAATAAACTATCAACCAAAATAAATAAATTAAACCATAAATTGAATCTCTCACACTATTAAAATCCAACCCTAAACTTATATTTCCAATGCTGGCATCTTTCATATTGCGAGCATGTATGTTTTCATTTCCCATAATAAGTCAAACATAAACAACATATCATAAACGTTGTTCACAGCCTTCAAAAATAAATATTAAATCTATGCTAAAAATTAATGATTATAATTTTTATTAAACCTAGCCGAGCCCTTGAATCATATACAGGATTTGCTATGAGATATATCTCATATAAATTACATTACCAAATATTTTACACAAAGCCCAACCATTAAAACTTGCTAAGGTTTTGCCATAGGCCAATTATTATACAAATATATCCAAAATACTATAAAGAAAAATTATAGAAGGAAAATGTACCATTTTATACATAAAATTATTAAAAGACAAAAACCATTTTGGTTATCATTTAGATATTTAAACTAAAATACACCTAGGATTGAATCCTATAGGCACTAGTAATAAAAAAAAACACTAAAGAACACAGTAAGGGTATCGCCTCTCTAGATGCCCGCAAGGTCTGTTTATAAACCAATAGTCTTATAAAAAAAATCCAAACTCTACGCATCCTTTCCAAAATAATATAAATTAACTATTATATTCACAGGATGCGTATCCATATGAGGGTCTAGGTGAAAGATTCCAATCTCACGACCATAAGATGAAACCCGAGCCTTAACATTTATTTAAATCTCTACATCAACACAAATGCATTAAGTGTGAAATAAGAGAGTTACAATTTCCATGCTGCCATTGCAAGAAATGGCATTGTAAAGCCAAACATACGTATTAATTGAAGTCAAACACGGATCTTTTCCATTAAAAAATTAAACCCAATACTCTACAAAACATTGCAACAAGACAAAGTTTTATACATAGAGCTGAGTTATTCTCTGGACATCCAAGTTTTTTCTACAAATATTTACATATGAATTTGCATGGAAAACACTAAATACAGTCGCATCCCTTAGATTCCCAAACTCTCAAAAGAGCCCAAACCAACCATAAACCCAAGAATCGAAACTACACCACAATCGAGAGTTCACAACTCTATCAAAATAAACACGTAGAGGTAAGGGCCTTTGCATTTTTTGTAGCGCTTACTACTTAGAGGTTGCACATACAACCTAAAGATCCACAATAAAGCTACATTCGAGGCACCTCTACCACCTAGAAACCAAACACACATAGACGATGAGAAGTATGCCAGCATTAAAGAAATCGAACAAACCATTACAGTATTATAGACCACGTTCAAAGCTTACCTTCCATATAAGCAAGAAGGTTGTGGAATTTCGTAGGATAACTGACGAGAGATTGAAACCACTCTGACAACCAGAGATAAATCCAAATGAAATGCATATCGACCAAAAACAACATTTGAGGCTTCTTTCCCATGTTTCCCAAGGAGATATTAAACTGCCATCCTGTCCTTCACTATCCACAAAATCCAAACCCACAGAGCTATAGTCAAGCTCATGCCATAACTCAATAGTCCACCACCACAACATTAAAACCATATTACAATCCCACTCTTGGCTATGGTGTTTCTGTAACATTCCCTCAGAACACAACCAAAAAACATGTAGTGTAAGTGAAAGGAAATGTAAGTATGTTTACTAGCTTTATCAAAATTTGGTGAAAATGGTAATGTTAGGCAACTGAAAGTGTTACACGACCAAAACAATGATTTGGGGATGAATCCAATAGGGGGAGGGATGATTAGCTAGGAATCCATGTCTTTAGATGACTGGTGTTGTCATAAGTGTTACGAACAATAGAGTTTCTTCTTTGGTTTAAGCATTTACCTGAGCTAAATGCCAGCAGGTTGTGTTAGTAGGCTGAAAAGGTTTAAACATAATCAAAATATTATTATTCAATTACATTTCTGAATATGTTGATATTATATTTTTGAAAAGAAGTATAAGTGAGCTATCCTTATTCACTCCTCAACATATAACTCACAAGTAACCTCACTTTATGCTCTTTATCATTTACAAGAATAGTTCGGTCGGAAAAATTGAAATAGGGATAAAGAAGTGGTGTTCGAAATGAATTGTCTAAAATCAAATTTCATAATATGATTATTTTCATTTGACAACATATTCTTTTCCCTCATTTATTATTTTGGATTGAACAATCATGTAGACCTATTAAAAATATAAATATTGCGATGTTAAATTATAGAAAGATAATTCAAACTCGGTTTATGAACTCATCTTTATTGGTAAATTTTTACTGCGCTGGAATTTTGAGAAAAAGAACTCATTATCGGTGTCTGAATTAAATCATCAGTCTACATAAAAAATTTCACTGGGTTCTTGGTTCTGGGGGTATTCTTCCTTAGAGATATTTACTCCACGTCTTAGTGTCACCATGATTTGAGGGAAGTTCTATTGAAAACTAGGGTGTAAGCTCGACAATCACAATGATATAAGGAGTGGTCTCTCAAAGAGAGAACCATTTTCGCTTATTATGGGATCTGGTAGCCTCGCTTTGAGATTTGTTGAACTGGAATGTGGCCTTTCCCTTCTTCCATCTGTCACCCGGTTTTCTTTTAAAGGTTAGGGGGGGAATATTTTTGAGGGGATTCTGGGGTGAGAGCCCTTACTTCTATGCTTCTGCGATGGGAATTGTTTGATGGACGTGCAATTATTTTGTGTGCCTCTGCTATTTTTATTACATCATAAATATATGTACACGTCATGGAGGAACCGAGAGAAAATCCATATATTTTCCAAATATCTGTGTTGATTTGGGGTATGCATTTTATTCTTTTCTGTCAATGATTTTCTTATTTGGAAATACCACAATATGAAGGTTTAACATTTCCATCATTTGATTTATAAATGGATCTGTACATCATGATGTTTGTGTTTGGTGGTAGTATGAATCACTTTATTTTTTTATGGATCTAAATCTATGCTTTAGTTTACCAACTGTCTGCATGATTATGTGATCTAACCGTCTAATCGTAACCTTATTGGCGTCTTGCAGTGCGATCAAAATATCTGTATATGATACCCATTGCTAAGTTGTGATCCAAATTTTTTTATCAATGGAATGTCCATCCGATCCGAAATATGTATGTGATTTCCTTTTCCTACGTTCGTCCATTCATGGTATTCTCACCTGATATTTTATCTTACTCTGGATATGGAATTTACCTATTATTTATTTATGATTCATTTTATCTACATGGTTTAATTGTGATGTACGATCTAATTCTGTATCTGATTTCCAAGATATGAATCGATGCATGATCTAAACTCAGTTTTCTTTTCCAGGCTGCGTTGATAGATACATGTCTGCATCGTTTGAAAACAAAATCTAGGTTACACAATTATATTAATATTTGTCACATTTAAAACTGATGCATCCATAGGGACTTCACTTAGTGAAACTCTCACATAGCACGTGCGATCGTGGGATATTAAAGAATACCCTTAATTTCAAGAGATATTGACCCAAACTCTTTTTGTTGAAACTCCCTCCCAATACTTAAAACCTCCTCCCCACCCCTTTTTATAGCTCAATCCTTATAAACCACCCTACCCAACCCCACGTTAAACCCCTCATCCCCCCAATACCTGAAATATATTGGTTTGATTTTTGATCATTTTAAAACCCACAATATGAACTAACGTGATAGTATATTGGTCAAGAAGTGAAGCCCCCGTGGATGCATCATTTTTCCAAAAATCTGCGTTAAGGTATTTGTGATAGATTTGTAATATATACAAATCATTTACCAAATCCGGTGTTTATCCATAGAGTTTTATTATAATGTTACAAAATTAAAATGTATACATTGCTTGTAAAAGTATGCATTAAGGTATTATAATAATGTTGTGAGAGATTTGGATTTTATACAATTTCTTCAAAATCAGCGAAGATATGTAGAAGAAATTTTTTTTTCTACAGAAATAAAAAAAAAACATGCATTTCATTTTTTCCAAGTCGGTGTTAATCTGTGATCTGAACCTTTACCTAATTTTGTGTGTAAATATGGGATCTAAACTCTCCAAATATTGCCAAGTTCTATGTGTTATGGACCTAGCTGTATTTTTCATTTGCCTTGACTTTTTTTGACCTTTTAATTAGTTGGGTGGTTAAATTCTGCAAAATTCCTTTGAAGAATGAATCGCTACATACAATTTTTTTTTGTCATAGTCTTCCAATAGCAGCGTTTGATTTTTGTATAGTGATATATTCAAAAACGGGTTTTTAAAAGGAAATGGTAACAATTAAGATAATTATGTTTTTATTTTTGGGTGGAAGTGATTTGATTAGAATAGTAATACCTTCAAAAGAGGTTTCAAAAAGGTAATGGCAAAGTGATTTAATTAAATAAATGAAAGAAAACAAGATAGATATATTTGATGAATGAATGGAAGTAAATGGATTTACTTTTTAACAATTGGTTATAGGTAAAGGACATATATATAGAAAGAGGAGGAATTATTATATTGGTGAGCTTTTTATAATTAAATCATCTTTGTAGGCTTATCAAGGATTTGTACTAAGGTTATAATGGAATTTATACCATGGAATTTTTGGTTAGATTCCATCCATTTAAACATTATAAAGAACATGTTTTTTTATTCATAAATAAAGTTTGATGAAGGAGTTGTCATGATTAATAGTTTGTTATGACGACTAAGGATTTTTCATCTCAAACTCATTCATACTCAGTATCCTTAATAGAACTTGAATCCTAGATATTTTCTTCCTATAACCTTGAACCTTAGTGGATTTGTTTCCCAACTCAGGGGTGGATTTAGACAGATAAACACATGTAAAGTAAATCCTATGGTTGGGAGGAAAGTTGCAGAGACACTTTCAGTTGCCCAAACTAAAGTAGTGTTAAAGAAGTATCTACAATGCTTAATGTTTTTTATACAAATTATAATGCAACTTACATATTTTTATAGCACTAATTTGTATATTGAGTGTTAGATGCAAAATCCATGACACACTAATGGATGGGCATTAGGATGGCTAGACATATAGTATACAGTAACTCAATTTGTTACAAGAGTACCTATTTAATTAGTTCTTTAACAGTTAACGTTGTTATATGGATTCAATTTATCTGGTTCTAATGCTTATGTTGAGGTTGCATGGCTACAAGTGGTGGGTGCAGAAACTGTGTCCCGAGGCTACAAAAGACATCGAGGTAATAAGGGAAATGTGTAATCAATATCCCATTCAAGGGGTAGTCTAGCGACTAATGTAACAATTATATCTATTCTAATAATATTTGCTTATGTAGAGTCATATTAGAGTGAGTGTAGTTTCACGGTTTTTAATTGTGAACAAAATGTGATTTTATATTTGTGTTATAAGTTCTTATCATTATTTTGGTCTTAGTATGGTTATTAATTTAGTCCTCTTGTCAACAAATTAGTGGAACTTAAATGAATTGATTTACAGTTTCTTATACGAATAGATGAAAATGATAGTAGTGTTTACAATTATGTGGTTACACATTATCAAGAGACTAACACAGTTGACTTGTATAGATATATTAAAAGCGAAACATTTACCGCATTTTCTCAAGATTTACATTATGGAAAGGATATATATATAAGAGGAGGAATTATTATATTGGTGATGTTTTTATAATTAAATAATCTTCATAGGCTTATCAAGGATTTGTACTAAGGTTATGATGGAATTTATACCATGGAAGTTTTGGTTAAATTCCATCCATTTAAATAGTATAAAGGACATGTTCCTTTGGATTCATAAATAAAGTTTGATGAAGGAGTGGTCATGTTTAATAGTTTGTTATGACGACTAAGGATTTTAGGTCTCAAACTCATTTAGACTCGCTGTCCTTAACTGAACTTGAATCCTGGAGAGTTTCTTCCTATAACCTTGAACCTTAGTGGATTCATCAACTCACGGGTGGATTTAGAGGGATAAACACACGTCAATTAAATCCTATGGTTGGGAGGAAAGTTGTAGAGACACTTTCAGTCACCCAAACTAAGGTAGTGTTAAAAAAGTATCTACAACGCTTAATTTTGTTTATAGAAATTATAATGCAACTTACATGTTTTTACAGTACTAATTTGTATATTGAGTGTTGGATGCCCATGACTTGTTCGTGGAAGGGCATTGAGATGGCCAGTAACATAGTATAGAGTAATTCAATTTGTAGCAAGTGTACCTATTTAATTAGTTCTTTAACAGTTAACCTTGTTATATGGATTCAATTTATCTGGTTCTAATGTTTATTTTGAGGTTTCGTGGCTACAAGTAGTGGGTGAAGAAACTGTGTCCCAAGTTTGCGAAAGCCATCAAGGTAATAAGAGAAATGGGTAATGTGTAATCTCTATCCCATTTGAGGGACAGTCTAGCGAATAATGTAACGATTATATCTATTCTAATAAGATTCACTTATGTAGAATTGTATTAGAGTGATTGTAGTTTCACAGTTTGTAATTGTGAACAAAATGTGAATTTATATTTTAGTCATAAGTTCTTATCATTATTTCGGTACTAGAAGGGTTATTAATTTAGTACTCTTGTAAACTACTTAGTGGAACTTAATCAAATTGATTTATAGTTTCTTACATGAATAGATGAAAATAATAGTAGTGTTTACAATTATGTGGTTACACACTCTCAAGAGAATAACATAGCTGACTTGTATGGATATAGTAAAAGCGAAAAATTTACCCCATTTTTCTAGGATTTACATTATGGAATTTCAGGTGTGTTACAAATGGTATCAGAGCCTCAGGTTCAAACACTGTGGGCAAATGGATCGGTGTATACACAAGTAAGTCGTGTACTCTTTGAAATTATTGTTTATGAAAATGGTTTGCACGTAAGCTGTTTTCCCTAACCTCTTTTTCTCTGACTTTTTTTTTCATTGGAAATTTTGTTTCAAATAAGGGACTTTGGCTAGTAGAGGGCACACAATTTTCATAATTTTCAGACGATTATGATTTGAATTGGTATTGACTATGCATATTTTTTTTGTTCTGAAATATATATATATATATATATATATATATATATATATATATAGATAGATAGATAGATAGATAGATAGATAGATAGATATATTTCAACAATTTGTAGATGCAACCTATATATTTTTAAGAATATCGAATATTATTGCATTGAAAGCTTTCTCTCTATGAAAGTTTTACAAAACAACAATGACTACCTAAACCAATCTGACCATGTATTAAAATTCTCTTTTCTTAATATTGCCGAGTAAATAAAAAAAATATTTGAATTCCCATTTTATATTACACCCCGTAAACTCATTATATCCACCAGAGGAACAATGAAAGTAGCTTACCATTCAAGTAAACTCGTAACAGATATTTTTCTTCATTAAAACAGGTGCCATTTGAAACATTATTTTGGTTTATAGCGTGATTGAGTAGTTCCATTAGTATTTAGTTTCCCTACAAAAGTATTCAATATTACACTACCAGGAAAGTTGCCAAAAACCTGGTGGAAAACTTCTTTTATCAATTGTCTTTCAAAAAATGCATATAACTATATATGATTTTTCGTTTGCCAATGGAATTATCTTTTGATTGGATATGGAATATTATTCGAAATATAAAATCAAATGTGCATCATACATGTTTCTAATAGGTTTCTAATATGTTTCATGCAATTGCATACTATATACAAATATACTATTGGTTTTATAAATTTATAAGTATGGACAATAGATTCATAAATTGAACTTACATATGAAATATGTATGTGAAATAAATATATTTTATTTTATAATCTTTAATTATTTAGCTTAGTAAAATTGACTCATGGGTAAAAAGAAATTTTCCTGGACTCAAGCAGGAGGATGGGTGGAAAATAAATTCTTGGACTCAAGCATGAAGGCTTGAGGGGAAAATAATCTCTTCTCTAAGGGAACACCAAGGGGAAATATTGAGGATCCAACTCTACTTTGCTAAAGTAACTTTCTGTGGACTCAAGCAGGAGGCTCGTTGGAAACAAAATTCCTGGAATCAACTGAGAAGGCTTGAGGGGAATTATGAAAGAGTCTGTGATATCAATGGCAAGACCTAGGAACAAAGTTGATATCTCCAAAACATGACATTGTTTGATGTTTTTGAGGGAAACAAATTTGACTAGCAATCAAAAGGGAGAGTAAGCTCAAAGTTTTATCCAGTAAGTCCAATTGGTGTCAGCAACTCAAGAGAGAGTTCTATGCTCAACAGAGAGCTGTTAAAGATGAAAAAACTCAAGGGATATTTTTGTTCAACTTCATGATGAATAGAAAATCACATATTGCTGATTTTTTACTAATGACTAGACCGTTGAATCTCTCAATGTGTAAATTCTATAAATACTTAATTAGAAAAAAATTACCTCAAAGGAGAGGGTGAATGGTACATTTTTTTTAAAAGGTTACTACTTGAAATTATGTGGAATACATGATGCTAACTTGTGACTGAAAGAAATGTTTATCTCAAGTGGGAGACAAATTTAAGCATCTGAATACTGGAGGTAAAATACGTCCTCCAAAAGAATAAGTAAATCAGGACTAATTATGAATTCTTTTAAGGTTAATTATGCCGATAGGTGTTTATCAATGGTATTTTTGGGGGATGGACTTGCTTGAGCGGATCATCAAGATCCTGCAAATCCTGCCAAGTTTATGATTGAGATGACTTCAATCGTCTAATCTTTTAACTAGTTTTAACTAGCTTAACTAACCCCGCCGATTTAAGAGTTTGTTACATGAGCGGATTGCTTGATATTTGATTTTAGGAACGCGAGGAGTTTGTTAGTCTGTTAGAGTACATGGAGGAGATACATGGTGGTGGATGGGTAGGTTACGTATCTGCAACTCGCCCACGCGTCCAATGATTCAACACTCACATTTAAACTGCTGCCACCTCCCCGAACTGGGTGTTAATCTACGAATGATCACTGCAGTTATCAGTAGACACTTGGTTAATTTCAGTTACCAGTAGACGCGTGGTTTGGTTTTATCTCCCACCTGATACCCACCTCATAACAAACTCATAGAGATTTAATATCTATGCACAGATGGGACGGTCCTCCAAACACCGCCCCAGACATCATTGGTCAAGAAAACCTCCATGGGAGATAGCTTATTGCTCATATTCGTACTGTGTTTTCATTCTGTCTTCGAAGGGATCGCCATCGGTGTTGCCGGCAAGTCTTCTCTCCTCTCCTTCCCTTATATTGTCCTGGTAACTGCCGAATTATTTCTTGGGTTGAAATTCTAAAAGGAAATTTAATGTAAGCTTCTTGATATGATGCATGCAGAGCATTGCAGATAGTGTGTTTACACAACATATTCGCTGCAATTGTGATGGGGGTAGTTGTCGTGTGCATAATTCCTGAGAGGCCCTTCCTCTCATGTGCAGCATATGCCTTCGCCTTTGCGATTTCGAGCCCCATTAAGAGAAGCTATATATATTCAAACTGCAGAGACGGTAATATTCATTAATATGACTTTGAAGATAGCATTCTACCATTATATTGTATTCGACTTTAATACCTAATGTGTGATAAGAATAACTTATTATCTGTGTGTACTGATACCAACACATTCAATAAATCAGTGAGTGTATTCAGCAAAAAAATATTTGGAGGTGGAGGTTCCGTCATATTTCAGGTGCCCCATATCCATGGAGCTGATAAACATTCCTATATGTATAACTATTCATGTTTTCTATGATAATTAAGAAACAAAAGTATTCTGACCCTGTTTTTAGTCCATGCCTGGAAAAGCCTGTATGCCTTTATGGATGGATGTGCATTCATAGTGCAAGTGTAGGGAATATGGCATTTTGAATATAAAAACACAATATTATGGGGATTGTGTTAATTGAATTTGGGAAATTTGTGCAGACATTGGCATCTCGTGAAAGTATAGCAATGGTCATGTTTAACGGAAAAACAGATAATGAAATGGTTGGTGTTTAATTTCCATGGAAGAACCAGATATCTTTGAAGCAATAACAATAGATTTTTTTAATTTCAATCAGTAAACTGAAATGAATTTAATAAATTTGTGCAGTTTTTAGCTGAGGGAGAAATCCGTTATATCATGGAGGTGTTTAACCTTCAAATTAAACTAGTGGATATTGTGTCTCCTGCAGGAACTCGGGGAGTAGCGAAAATAGAAAATTTCCATTCATACGGTGCAATCTTAATCTTCTTTATCACCAACACTTTGCGTGTAAAATTTTATCCCGAATCTTATGATTATCAGTCACCAACTCAATACACGATCCATGGTGAAAAGGAAAGCAGACGGAAGATTCGATCTTGTATAAATATTATGAACGGTATACCCATATATATTTAGATTGCATCGATATCTGTGCCATTAATTCCATTGAAAGGGGATGGCTTGTGATGATTGATAAAAAGATGAACGCCTTAAAAGTTTGTAAAGAATTCGTCACCGCATTTGCATAAAATTAAATAAACATTGAAGGTATTTTCATATTTTCAGTAAAGGAAAGCCTCTGTGGGAATTCCCTGTTACCAATTGTGTGATGGTCGATAGAACGATGAACGCCTCTTAAAATTTTGTAAATAATTTGTCTCCGCATTTCCATAAACATTTATAAACTTTGAAGGTATTTTCAAAGTGTTTAGTAATGGGAATTTCCAGTCACCAATTGTGTGTGTGTTTTTTATTAGCTTTCTCATTTTCATATGTTGAAAATATTTACTAATGTGTGTTTTTATTTGATTTAAAAGAGTATGATGTTAATGGGAGTGTCGTAAAATAATACTTCTTATCATGGATATATGGAATTGAAATCCGTTATTAAATTCAATTTATATGGCAGACCTTCCTTCCACATGACCTCCAAAACCCACATAACAGTTTATGATAAATAAAGAAATAAAAAAGATAACATTTTATGATAAATAAATAAATAAAAAAGATTAATAGTATGCTATAATATTAGATGAGGTCATCACATTATTGGCAAACCCCACTTAATAGTTTATGATAAATAAAGAAATAAAAAGGATTAATAAAATGGTGTAATATTAAATGAGGTCATCACATTATTGGCATAACCGTAATGTTTGTAGTAGTCTTGCCTCGCATTTCATCTCCAATCACGCGTCATGAATTATGGCACTCGTCACTCTAATAGTTTTCTTATTAAAACAATTCCTTTATTTTCTTAGTGGGAATCAAATGTTTTCACCTCCGAAGTTTTTGCTTTTCAGATAAAAAAATCGTGTATATTTTTTTATTGAATTAATAAAAGTTAAATTTAATTTATTTTAATGAGATGATATTTTTAGATGAAACAAAGTTTCATCTTAATTTATTTAATTATTTCTAAAATTTAAGGATTTAGACGATTTTTTTTAATTGAAGGATCTAAATCATTTCAAAATAGCACAAAAGGCTCAAAACTTTTAAGGATAATTTTTTCAAGGTTAGTATTTCTTTTTATGGAAAAAATTATTTTATTAAGATAAACTATATTGTACAAAAATACCTTAGCTTGTTTTGAGTGATACATACATAGTATGTTTCAAAAAGAAGGTCTACAAAAAGAAAGTTTGCAAATAGGAAAGAAGGTTTACAAAAAGAAAGTTTGCAAATAGCGATCTTCGTCAAATATATGTGCATTCTAGGTGGTTGAATTTGTATGTCATTTCCATATTCAATTTCCTCAACACAATCCCAAATTCTCCACAAATTCTTTGCGATATGAATCCCCATTTTGGAGAGAGAACCAACAATAATGTTCCTCTCCCTATAATCATGACAAAAAAATATCATTGAACAGTTCCATATATGGAAGAATGTATTCAAAGAGTGGCTTGAAAATAATGTTTTTTGGAGGCTTCTTTAATCTGGACCAAGCAATCACTACCAAAGACTCCCCGAAGACCTCTATCGTTGAACACCTTCAGAAATTGTCAAATGGAGGAAAAGTCTTAGGGCTTTCATCTCCGCCATATTATTAGAATCGCTTCCAATTCCTACAAAAATATTTATGCCAATGACCCTCTTATAAGTAAACAATACCTCCTGCACTACCCACCCACCATAGGTGTTTCGTGTTTCCGTGTGAAGCACCATCGTAAAATAACCAACAAATTGATTTGTCAAGAAAAATATCTCTTATGACCGTGTTTATTTGTAGCCTTTACTTGAGGAATAGTATGCAAGATAGCCACAATTTTTTAAGCATATGCCATTGTAGGAACTTTGACATCCTGAAAGATAGCTTTGTTCCTTACCACCTAGAAATCATCAGTTATATCACATTACGATGTTAAGTCGTTGTTACAGTGTTTGGTTAGTATATGTCAACACAAGCAAAGATGTGACACATTAATAATGTGATAGTGGGCGTTTAATAAGTGTTATGTCACATTGTGACGTTTACCTTAGGTTATGTTACCTTAGCGACATTCATCAAGGGTTATGTCACATTGCGATAATGCCCAAGATGTATCACATTAATAATGTGTCTTTGGATGTTGTAATAATTTTTTTGATATATAATTTCAATATATAAGTAAGTTTATGATAATCAATCTTATTTAAACATTATGTTGGATTGTGACATTCCTCAATAGTGCATTCCTTAACGGTTTTGCTGCATTGGGACATTCATCGCAACGATTGAAACATTTATTCATGGATATTAAAATTCATCATTCCTTAATGCTTATCTCACATTATTCACTATCATGTTGTAATAATTTTCTTTATATATATATATATATAGTTGTTTGAAAAAAGAAATGGTTTAAACCAGTAATGTAGAATGTTATGTCACGTTGTGATGTTTGTCAAGGTTTATGTTTCACTGTGATGTTAGAGTTCATCTTATATCACATTACGACATTAAGTCATGGTTTGTTACAGTGCTTGGTTAGTATGTCAACACAACCAAATATGTGACACATTAATAATGGGATAGTGGGCGTTTAATAAGCGTTATGTCGCATTGTGATGTTTATCACAGGTTATGTTACATTAGTGACATTCATCAAGGGTTATGTAACATTGTGATATTTGTCAAGGGTTATGTTGCATTGTGATGTTTATCAAGGTTTATTTCACTGTGATGTTATCGAGGGTTATATCACATTACGACGTTAAGCCATGGTTTGTTACAATGGGCGTTTAATAAGCATTATGTCGCATTGTGACATTTATCACGGGTTATGTTACATTAGTGACATTCATCAATGGTTATGTCACATTATGATATTTGTCAAGGGTTATGTCGCATTGTGATGTTTATCAAGGTTGACGTTTCACTATGACGTTATCAAGGGTTATATCACATTATGACGTTAAGCCATGGTTTGTTACAGTGGGCGTTTAATAAGAGTTATGTCGCATTGTGACGTTTATGACAGGTTATGTTACATTAGCGACATTCATCAAGGGTTATGTCACATTCTGATATTTGTCAAGGGTTATGACACATTTTCATACTTCTCAAGGGTTTTGTTGCATTATGATGTTTATCAATGTTGACGTTTCAGTGTGATGTTATCGAGGGTTGTATCGCATTACGATTAAGCCATGGTTTGTTACAGTGGGCGTTTAATAAGCGTTATGTCGCATTGTGACATTTATCATGGGTTATGTTACATTAGTGACATTCATCAAGGGTTATGCACATTGTGATATTTGTGAAGGGTTATGTCGCATTGTGATGTTTATCAAGGTTTATGTTTCACTATGACGTTATCGAGGGTTATATCATATTACGACGTTAAGCCGTCATTTGTTACAGTGGGTGTTTAATAAGCGTTATGTCGCATTGTGACGTTTATCAAAATGTCAACTTGTGATATTTATCAAGGGTTATGTCACATTGTGATGTTTATCAAGGTTTACATTTCACTGTGATGTTATCGAGGGTTATGTGACATTACAACATTAAGCCATGGTTTGTTACAGTGGGTGTTTAATAAGCGTTATGTCGCATTGTGACGTTTATCACGTGTTATGTTACATTAGCGACATTTATCAAGGGTTATGTCACATTGTGATATTTGTCAAGGGTTATGTCACATTGTCATACTTGTAAAGGGTTATGTCGCATTGTGATGTTTATCAATGTTGACATTTCAGTGTGATGTTATCGAGGGTTGTATCGCATTACGATTAAGCCATGGTTTGTTAGAGTTGGTGTTTAATAAGCTTTATATCGCATTGTGACGTTTATCACAGGTTATGTTACATTGGTGACATTCATCAAGGGTTATGCACATTGTGATATTTGTGAAGGGTTATTTCTCATTGTGATGTTTATCAAGGTTTACATTTCACTATGACGTTATGGAGGGTTATATCACATTACGATGTTTATCCATCGTTTGTTACAGTGGGCATTTAATAAGCATTATGTCGCATTGTGACATTTATGAAAATGTCAAATTGTGATATTTATCAAGGTTTATGTCCCTTTGTGATGTTTATCAATCCTTATTAGCTTCATCATGGTCATCATCATCATCCTCATCATCATCATCGTCATCATCCTCATCCTCATCCTCCTCATCATCATCATCAACCTCATCACCATCATCACCCTCATCCTCATCATCATCATCATGGTCATCATCATCATCATCATCATCATCATCATCACTCTCATCTTCCTTCTTCATCAGCTTCATCATGGTCATCATCATCATCGTCAACCTCATCATCATTATCACCATCATCCTCCTCATCATCATCATTACCCTCATCCTCATCATCATCATCATCATGGTCATCATCATCATCATCACCCTCATCCTCATCACCATCATCATCGTCGTCGTCCTCATCATCATCATCATCATCATCATCACCCTCATCCGCATCAACTTCATCATGGTCATCATCCTCATCCTCATCATCACCCTCATCCTCCTCCTCCTCATCATCACCCTCCTCCTCCTCCTCCTCCTCATCATCATCATCATGGTCATCATCATCATCACCCTCATCCTCATGGTCATCATCATCATCATCATCACCCGCATCCTCATGGTCATCATCATGGTCATCATAATCATCATCATCATCATCATATTCATCATCCTCTTGATCATCACCATCATTGTTCATCATCATCTTAAACATCACCCTCATCCTCATCATCATCATCACCCTCATCCTCATCATCATCATCATAGTCATCCTCCTCCTCATCATCACCCTCATCCTCATCATCATCATCATCGTCATCATCCTCCTCATCATCACCCTCATCCTCATCATCATCATCATGGTCATCATCATCATCATCATCATCATCACCCTCATCCTCATCATCATCATCATATTAAGCCATCGTTTGTTAAGCCATCGTTTGTTACAATGGGTGTTTAATAAGCGTTATGTCGCATTGTGACGTTTATCACGGGTTATGTTACATTAGTGACATTCATCAAGGGTTATGTCACTTTGTGATATTTGTCAAGGGTTATGTCACACTGTGATGTTTATCAAGGTTTACGTTTCACTATGACGTTATCAAGGGTTATATCACATTACGACGTTAAGCCATGGTTCGTTACAGTGGGCATTTAATAAGCATTATGTCGCATTGTGACGTTTATGACAGGTTATGTTACATTAGTAACATTCATCAAGGGTTATGTCACATTGTGATATTTGTCAAGGGTTATGTCACATTGTCATACTTGTCAAGGGTTATGTCGCATTATGATGTTTATCAATGTTAACGTTTCAGTGTGATGTTATCAAGGGCTGTATTCCATTACGATTAAGCCATGGTTTGTTACAGTTGGCATTTAATAAGCTTTATGTCGCATTGTGCAGTTTAACATGGGTTATGTTACATTAGTGACATTCATCAATGGTTATGTCACATTGTGATATTTGTGAAGGGTTATGTCGCATTGTGATGTTTATCAAGGTTTACGTTTCACTATGAAGTTATCGAGGGTTATATCACATTACAACATTAACCCATGGTTCGTTACAGTGGACGTTTAATAAGCGCTATGTCACATTGTGACATTTATGACAAGTTATGTTACATTAGCAACATTCATCAAGGGTTATGTCACATTGTGATATTTGCCAAGGGTTATGTCACATTGTCATACTTGTAAAGGGTTATGTCGCATTGTGATGTTTATCAATGTTGATGTTTCAGTGTGATGTTATCAAGGGTTGTATCGCATTACGATTAAGCCATGGTTTGTTACAGTTGGTGTTTAATAAGCTTTATATCGCATTGTGACATTTATCACGGGATATGTTACATTAGCGACATTCATCAAGGTTTATGCACATTGTGATATTTGTGAAGGGTTATGTCGCATTGTGATGTTTATCAAGGTTTACGTTTCACTATGACGTTATCGAGGGTTATATCACATTATGACGTTAAGCCATGGTTTGTTACAGTGGGTGTTTAATAAGCGTTATGTCACATTGTGGCGTTTATCAAAATGTCAAATTGTGATATTTATCAAGGGTTATGTCCCTTTGTGATGTTTATCAATCCTCATCAGCTTCATCATGGTCATCATCATCATCCTCATCATCATCATCCTCATCATCCTCATCCTCATCCTCTTCATCATCAGCGTCAACCTCATCACCATCATCACCCTCATCCTCATCATCGTCATCATGGTCATCATCATCATCATCATCATCATCACCCTCATCTTCCTTCTTCATCAGCTTCATCATGTTCATCATCATCATCTTCAACCTCATCATCATTATCACCCTCATCCTCCTCCTCCTCATCATTACCCTCATCCTCATCATCGTCATCATGGTCATCATCATTATCATCATCATCAACATCACCCTCATCCTCATCACCATCATCATCATCATCATCCTCATCATCATCATCACCCTCATCCGCATCAACTTCATCATGGTCATCATCACCCTCATCCTCCTCCTCCTCCTCATCACCCTCATCCTCATCCTCATCATCATAATCATCATCATGGTCATCATCATCATCACCCTCATCCTCATGGTCATCATCATCATCATCATGGTCGTCATCACCATCCTCATCATCATCATCATCACCCTCATCCTCATGGTCATCATCATGGTCATCATAATCATCATCATCATCATCATATTCATCATCCTCTTGATCATCACCATCATTTTTCATCATCATCTTAAACATCACCCTCATCCTCATCATCATCATCACCCTCATCCTCATCATCATCATCATAGTCATCATCCTCCTCATCATCACCCTCATCCTCATCATCATCATCATGGTCATCATCATCATCATCATCATCATCATCACTCTCATCCTCATCATCATCATCATATTCATCATCCTCCTCATCATCACGATCATTATTCATCATCATCTTCATCGTCACCCTCGTCCTCATCATCATCATCACCCTCATCCTCATCATCATCAACCTCGATGCTCATCAGCATCATTCATCACCCTCATCCTCATCATCATCAACCTCGATGCTCATCAGCATCATTCATCACCCTCATCCTCACCATCATCATCATCTTCATTGACATCCCCATCCTCCTCCTCGTCATCATATTCACCATCCTCCTCATATTCTCCATCATCCTCATCATCATCATCACCCTCATCCTCATCATCATCAACCTCGATCCTCATCATCACCATTCATCACCCTCATCCTCACCATCATCATCATCTTCATTGACACCCTCATCCTCATCATCATCACCATCCTCATCCTCATCATCATCATCATCATAATCCTCACGCTCATCCTCCTCCTCCTCCTCATCACCCTCAACCTCATCATCATCATCATGGTCATCATCATCATCCTCATCATCATCATGATCATGATCATCATCATCACCACCATCATTCTCATCATGGTCATCATCATCACCCTCATCCTCATCATCATCATCATAGTCATCATCGTCCTCATCATCATCATCCTCATCATCATCATGATCATGATCATCATCATCACCACCATCATTCTCATCATGGTCATCATCATCACCCTCATCCTCATCATCATCATCATAGTCATCATCGTCCTCATCATCATCATCCTCATCATCATCATGATCATGATCATCATCATCACCACCATCATTCTCATCATGGTCATCATCATCACCCTCATCCTCATCATCATCATCATAGTCATCATCGTCCTCATCATCACCATCATTGTTCACCATCATCTTCATCATCACCATCATCCTCCTCATTCTCACCATCATCTTCATCATCACCATCATCCTCCTCATTCTCACCCTCATCCTCATCATCATCAACCTCGATCCTGATCATCATCATTCATCGCCCTCATCCTCACCAGCATCATCATCTTCATCGACACCACCATCCTCATCCTCATCATCATCATCATCATAATATTCACCCTCATTCTCCTCCTCATCATCATTACCCTCATCATCATCATCATCATCATCATTATCGTCATCATCATCATCATCATGGTCATCATCATCATCATCGTCATCGTCATAATGTCACATCTTCGTATGTTTTGCGACACAATACATACTATAGAGAAAAACGTTGGTTATGTCACATTGTAATGTTGATCATTTTCATTCTAATAATAATGAACATATGTTGACTTGGTACATCAATAACATGGTATGGAACATTATGGCTAGGTTACATTATGAATTTGTGATGATATTTGTTATTAGGGTAGTTCATAACATGTGAATAATAAATATTGGATATAATTAACTTCATGATATATTTTTCATATATACTATATAGAAAAACATTGTATTAATAATATTTTAAGTATATTATGTTTTATATTAATTAAATAATATGGTAAGAAATATATTAAATATTATTTATTTTATATTATGATTAAATAAACAATATTATTTCTATTAATACTTTGTAGATATGTCTATGCGTGCACCCGTTACTAGCAACAACCACATTAAATTAATAATGTGTCTGAATACGTCGATAGGCGTAAATTTAGGCACATACTTTTTATATTAATGTTTTTCCCTATAGTATGTGCTTAAATTTACGCCTATCGGCATATTCAGACACATTATTAATTTAATGTGGTTGTTGCTAGTCCTATATTAAGTCGTTTTATGATGATAAAAGCACAAACGAAGGGAAAAATATGTTTTGTATATTGCAAATGTTGTGTTTGAGAAAGGACTTGTTCTTTATGTTTGGAATTAAATTATGAATTAATGACATGTTTATTGAATATGTTTTGGATGACCTATTTTTGTTGCACAAAAGTACAAGTTATGAAGGATAAAATCCGGCTGGAATCACAAAGGATTGAAGATGATCAAAGAAATGTTGAAAAACACCGCGAAGGATGCAGAAGCAAGCAATAAGAACCTAATGAGAAATGAATACAAAAATTTGACGGATATGTAACACCAAGGACGGTGTTACTTCTAATGGGGAAAGTATGTAACATCCCCTCAAAACACGACAAAAAAAAATGAAGTGTAAATAAAAGGCAATGCAAGTATGTATACTAGCTTTATCAAAATTTGGTGAAAATGGTAATGTTAGGCGGCTAAAAGTATTACATGCCAAAATGATGATTTGGTGATGAATCCAATAGGGGGGTTTGATTGGCTAGGAATCCATGTATTTTGATGATGAGTGTCATCTTAAGTGGCACGGACACTAGATTTTCTCCTTTGGTTTAAGCATTTACCTGAGCTAAATGCCATCAGGTTGTGTTAGTAGGCTCATAAGGTATGGATATAATCAAAATATTATTATTCAATGATATTGTTGAATATGTTGATAATATAGCTTTGACAAAAAGTATAAGTGAGCTAGCATTACTCACTCCTCAACATATAACTCACAAGTAACCTCACTTTATACTCTCTATCATTTACAAGAATAGTTCAGTCGAAAAATTTGAAATAGGGATAAAGAGGTGGTTTTCGAAATGAATTTTCTAAAATCTAATTTGATAATATGATTATTTTCATTTGACAGCATATTGTTTCACCAGATTTAGTATTTTGGATCAAACAATAATGTAGACCTATTAAAAATATAATTATTGAGATGTTAACTTATAGCAAGATAATTCAAGCTCGCTTTATGAACTCATCTTTTTGGGTAATTTTTTACTGCGCTGGAATTTTGAGAAAAAAGAACTCATTTTCGGTGTCTGAATTAAATCATCAATGTACATCAAAATTTTCAATGGGTTCTTGGTCATGGGGGAATTCTTCCTTGGAGAGATTTACTCCATGTCTTAGTGTCACCACGATTTGAGGGAAGTTCTATTGAAAACTAGGGTGTATGCTCAACAATGACCATGATTTAAGGAGTGGTATCTCAAAGACAGAACCATTTACGCTTAGTATGGGATGTGCTCGCCTCGCTTTGAGATTCGTCGAACTGGGACTTGGCCTTTCCCTTCTGCCATCAGTCACCTGGATTTCTTTTAAAGGTTAGGGGGGGGGAATATTTTTTGGGGGATTCTGGGGTGAGATCCCTTACTTCTATGCTTCTGTGATGGGAATTGTTGAATGGACATGCGATTTTTTTTGGTGCCTCTGCTATTTTTATTACATCAGAAATGTATGTACACGTCATGGAGGAACTTGGAGAAACTACTTATATTTTCCAGATGTCTGTGTTGATTTGGGATATGCATTTTATTCTTTTCTATCTACAATTTTCTTATTTGGAAAGACCACGATCTGAAGGTTTAACATTGCTAGCGTTTGATTTATAAATGGATTTGTAGATTGTGATGTTTTTGTTTGGTGGTAGTATGAATCGCTTTATTTTTCTTATGGATCTAAATCTATGCTTTAGTTTACCAACTTTCTACATGATTATGTGATCTAACCCTCTAATCGTAACCCAATTAGCTTCTTCCTGTGAGATCAAAAAATATGTAATACCCATTGCTGAGTTGTGATCCGAGATTTTTGATCTGTGGAATGTCCATATGATCCAAAATATGTATGTGATTTCCTTTTCCCGCGTTCATCCATTGATGGTATTCTCACCTAATATTTTATCTTACTCTAGATATGGAATTTACCTATTATTTATTTTTTATTTATTTTGTCTACATGGTTTAATTATGATGTACGATCTAATTCTGTATCTGATTTCCAAGATATGCATTGATGCATGATCTAAACTCAGTTTTTGTTTCCAACCCACATTGATAGATGTTCATTGTATGTGTTGATGCATACATGTTCTTCAATCTGCAATCGCTTTCCCTCTATTTGGATTGATAGATACATGTCTCCATCATTTGAAAACAAAATATGGGTTATAGAATTATATTAATATTTGTCATAGATTTAAAATTGATGCATCGTTTTGCCAAACGTCTGTGTTAAGGTATTGGTGAGAGATTTGTAATATATACAAATCATGTTCCTAATTCGGTGTTGATCCATAGAAGTATATTATGATGTTACAAAATTAAAATGTATACATTTCTTACAAAAGTATGCGTTACGGTATTATACTAATGTTGTGAGGGATTTGGATTTTATACAATTTCTTCAAAATCGGTGTAGATATGTAGAATATATATTTTTTTGCTACAAAAATAAAAGAAAATATGCATTTCGTTTTCTCTAAGTCGTTTTTAATCTATGATCTAAACCCTGCAATCATTTTACCCAATTGTGTGCATAAATATGGGATCGAAACTCAACAAATATTTCCAAGTTCTACGTGTTATGAACCCCGCTATATTTTTCATTTTCATTGACTTCTTTTGATCTTTTAATTAGTTGGGTGGTTAAATTCTACAAAACAACTTTGAAGAATGAATCAGTGCATACAAATTGTTTTTGTTATAGTCTTTCAATAGCCGTGTTTGATTTTTTTCAAATGGTATAGTGATATCTTCAAAAAGAGGTTTTTAAAAGGTAACAGTAGAAATTAAGATAATTATATTTTTATTTTTGGGTGGAAGTGATTTAATTAGTGTTGATGTAATTGTAACTTCAGAATGTATTCATGTTGTAATCTCACAGATGACATAAGGTTACCAATAATACATACCAAAACATACATAAATAACAGAGACAAGAGATAAGAACATGTAGGTGAATTAACTAATTATATTAACATGAATGGGTCCACACAATACAGAGAACTGAACCGAGTTCTCATCTGGCTCAACAGCCTAATATATATGATTACAAAATAGTTACAAAATAAATACATGTTGGTTCAGTGAACCGACATGACCTTAGGTGGCCGACCTAATCTCTAGTTTAGTCGGCCAACCGACTTAGTCGGCTGATCGAATTAGTCAGCTATCGTTCAAGTCGACTTATCGACTTGCTCCTCCAACATCTCCCCCACGAACAAAATGTTTCTTCGTCCTGAAGAAACATGGGGGTACAAAAATTCTTCCTGTCTGTTTCTTAGTAGTCATTCTAATGTGCTTGGTCTTCATGGGCTGTGAAGTCTGATGGTCTATCTTTTCTATACACAGACTTTGATAATTGCTGAGGCTGTCACTGCTAGGTGATGTTGAAAATCTGTCCAACTTTGCAATATTTTCTAGATGTCAATGGTGAGTGTAGTTAGACATGATAAAATCGACATCTTCTCTAAAATGGAGATTTCAACTATTCTCTCCATGTTGGGACCGATAAACTGGTCCTTCTCCTCTACAGTTTCGACAAGTCATTTCATTTGGGGGTAGATGATGTCGAATTTTTCCAAGTTGGGGATAGCTTTGTGCCCCCATTGATGTGCTTCCCTCTCAATTTTCTACAGCTTGGCTATCTCAAGCACTATTTGTTCTTCTATTGTGGTTCTGAGTGCTTCATCAATGGTTTTCCTGTTTTCAAGTGCTTGGATCCCTTATCATGTCTGTCGAGTTTGCTGATAGACTTTCCTGTAGTAAGCAGGCCAATATCGCAGTATTTCTTCAGTGATGATAGACTCCTCCATGTGATCTTGTATCACTTTATAAGCTTAAGAAAAAGCTATGTGCCACACCATTAGGAGGCAGGAAGTTTCTTCTTTTTTCTCCTCCTTCGTTTCTTGAATCTGTGCATAGAGTGTTGACACCATGCTTTCAAATAAATGAGACGCTCTTTTGAGTGGTTTGTCAGTGTTGACCTCTACAAGGCCTAGAATTACTGATTGTGCAAGGTTTCTATACTTGTTGAGGAACTTGACCTGTTCTTCGACCTTGTTGTCGAGTTCCTTATGTCTCTGCTAGCTCCTTGTCTTTGCCTCGATTGCTAGGGTTTTCAGGAGTTGTTCTAGCTCTACATCAGTCAATGAGGTTGCATATTTCAATTTGATATGGACCTTTGATGGCTGTCCATGATGCTCCTTCTTCTGTTTCTCCTTCCTCTTCTTATGCTTTTCCGTCTCTATTTATGTTGGCACATGTGTACCTGCAAAAGTTGAGTTGCGATTTTTGGTCTATGGTATAGCAGTGGTTGATGGTTTCTCTATTTGGGGAGGTGGGATGACTACTGCCTCTAGTTGGTTAGATGCAGGGGGTGCAGAAGTGGATGAAGTTGGTGTTGATGGTTGTGGTGGGGCTTGTTTTGAGTGGGGGGGTGGTGGTGTTAGTGATGGAGTTGGTGAATGGTCGAGGTGATTGGGTTGGTGGAGCTGTATTAATTCTTTTATTGTGTTATGTCGATTGTCGTTAGCTTGTTCCTGTTGTGCAAATTCTTTGAATACATTTGTTTCTTCTTTGTGTGTTTGTTTTTCTTTAAGTGGATCAAGGTAGGCATTTTTCTCTTTTATTTTGCTGATTCTTAGGTTATCACTTCCTATTTTTGTCCCTTGTCGGGTTACAATATACAATTTTTTTGTCTTTATTACATCATTTTTTTGCACACATGACAATACATTAACTTTTTTCTTTGTATTTATTTTTTCCAACATGGTAGGGAAATCCTCTAGTCAGTGATCCCCTAGAACACAATGAGTACAAAATTTGAGGTCATTTCTGTCTTTATATGGACAGTCTACTTATCGATGTCCCTCCTTATAACATGTAAAGCATTGGATGGGTTGACGTGGTCGGTTGTCTCGATTTTTAGAGAATTGACCTCATCCTCCGTAGCCTCCACGTTGATTGTCATACCAGCGCTCTTATCTTCGACCTTCATATCTCTGACTATTCTTATCATTTGGTAAGTTGTTTTTCTCATTGTTTTGTGCAACTGCAGTGGTTTGGTAGACTTGATGATAGTTCTGTCGGTTCTTTAGGTTCAAATGGCAGTCGGCTGTGTTATGATTTTTAGTTTCGCAGATTGCACACCAAGATTCCTTGCCGTTCTTCATGTTGAACGGGAAATCATTTGTCGAGTGGTCTCCATGCTCCTATAAAATGTCGCAAAAACATTTCGTCTGCATGAATCAAACGTCATGTTGGTTGTATTCCTATTGACAGTTGTCTTTGGAATGTCCAGTCGTCGAGCACTTTGTGCACCAAATATCCTAATTTTTGAGGTTTAGTTCTTTTAAAGAATTATGTACACTCTGAAGATATTATTATAGTCTGTGATTGGTGGAGTATGTCGGTATGTCCTCATCCATTTCCACTTGGAGATATTTTGTAAGCGCATCTTCATAAGACTCGAATATTTCCAGACTTATGTGTCAGTGGATTTTCTGAGATAAACCTACAAGAAACCACTGGATTAATAATTGTTGATCTATAACATAGTCTGGTTAGCTAATAAGGTCTTTCCATCGCTTATCATAGTCGCAGACAGTTTCTCCTGGCTTTTGTGATGTTGTTTTTAGTTTTTTCGCTTCCAGATGTTTTGCATATGGAGTTTTGAAAAATGATAGAAATTGCACTTTGATCTCAGCTTTGGTTGCTTGAGGTTGTATTTCAGAAAATGTCATATACCAAGTTAATTCCATTTTCCTCAAGGCACTGAAGAACTGTGCCATCTGTCTGTCTTCGTTTGTAACTTGGTTAGCCTCCCAAATTGAATCACAGATGAACCAGTGTCATCTAGGGTCCTCATCCCCCTCATATAGAGGAATGTATGCTGACCTGTGACCCATGTCGAAATCACTGTCGTTGCTTTCATGAGGTGGTGTTGGTGGAGGTGGGGGTGGGGGTGGTGGGTTTATTTGCTTAATCCTCTCTGTAGAGCTATCATCGACAAAAAATTCATCTTCGACCGACAGTCGGTTTATTTCGACTTCTTCTATCGATGTCCAACTGTAGTTACCTTTCCATAGTTCTTAATTTTTTTTGTACTCCAATGATGTATTTGGCAGGGGGAGTTCTCCTTCATGTGTTAGTAAAAGTAAGTGGATACTTCGGTTGGAGGGTACTGCTTGAAAGGTAACCCAATTTCCTTCTTCTCATCGATAGATAATCAGATGTCTTATAGTGTATGTCTCCTCATCTAGTCAACTCCATATACCAAAGTCACTAGCTCCTAGTTGGAGGTCCTCTTCGACAATAGTTTGTATCCGGGTATGTGGATTCAATGGAGATAGAGTTGTTCCTTCTTGGGGAGCTCTTAATTGGAGAGCTTCTGGCTTGTCTATCCATAATTATTCCTCCATAGGGGACGCCTCTTATTCCACACCTTCTTCTTGTCGGTCATGACCCGACTCTGGCGGATTTCTTTCCTGGTCAGTCGCCCTAATACTCCTTCCTCTATGCAGTGCTAAGGATATTTCTCTTATTTCTTCTCTCCTTTGTTGTCTCTCTTCCCTCTCTATTTTTTGAATGTCTAACATACCTTTGTGTGATACTATCTTCTTTATTTTCCTTTTGGTTGACTTTTCATTACTGGTGAATGGTATCTACTTCTAGGCGACTAGAATCCACTCCACTTTATCCCAACATATGACCAACTACCACCCCATAGCCTACCCGACGCTTTTAGAAATCCTGGATAGTTCGGTCTACTTGCTTAGGAAGTATTCCCACTCCCTTTTTGCAATGAATTTTTCCCACCTCTGTTGTTTTTCCACCCAGTTAGGGTTTAATGGCAGTCTGTGAAGTGATGGATGAGGTTCGACAATATGACCCACTCCCTTCTCGATCAGGAATTTAAACAGCAAGGTCGGTAAGGAACACAAAAATTTCTAAGTGAGGTCTATGTAAAATTTATCCTTGATGATTTCCATCGAAGTTATGTCTTCTACTACTTGCTCCTCGCAGAAGTCATCGACGATTTTTTCGAACCACTCAGACAAGTTTTTTCTTCCCCCTTGGATCAGTTTTTCTAGCAACTATTGATCTTTAGTCCCTTCCATATTTCTCATCCAGGAGTTTCTTCAGAAGGCGGGGCACTGATTCTACAAGCTTCTCATGTGTTTTTGTAAAGAATCTTTCTTTTGCCTGTGCGGTAGTTAATCTGTTTCTTCGTGCGTAATTTTACAAATAATTTGCAACTTTACATTCCCACTAGTCCTTAATCTCCTGTTCTGATATCATCTATTTGCATACATGTCAGGCATGTACTACCGGCAACGGAACCAATGTTGTAATCTCATCGATCACATAAGGTTACCAATAATACATACCAAAACATACATACATAACAGAGACAAGAGATAAGAACAAGTAGGTGAATTAACAGATTATATTAACATGAATGGGTCCACACAATACAGAGAATTGAATCGAGTTCTCATCTGGATCAACAGCCTAATATATATGATTACAAAACAGTTACAAAATAACTACCTGTCGGCTCAGTGAACCTACACGACCTTAGGTGGCTGACCTAATCTCTAGTTTAGTTGGCAAACCGACTTAGTCAGCTGATCAACTTAGTCGACTATTGTTCAAGCAAACTTATCGACTTGCTCCTCCAACAATTCACTTGTATTTCTTACGTATTGTACCCCAATGTTTATTCTGGGATGTGTCTATAATGTAATTGAGTCATGCCATGCCCTGATGTTCCGATCAAGAGTTTCTATAATGTAAACAATTCATGTCAAGTCAATGTGGGTAACCCTCCTATTGTTCAAGGGTTAAAGTCCCTGCAGTTCCGGGGCACTAGGGTTGTTAGACTCACCTAGTGAAGTCAGCCCTAGTAAGGTTTAGTCAAGTCACGAATTAGTATAAATAGAGAGCTAGCCTCTCTATTTATCACACACTCACTCACACTCAGTTGTAGCGTATAGCTGAGGAAGAAGAAGACACTGGGGCTAGGAAGAAAGAAGGTTACTGTTGTCGGGAGATCATCTTACTATTTTGGGTTTTACTTTTTGTGTTGATTCTATCTCCGAGGAAGTTGCAGGGTTTTCTCCATTTATGGTTTCGCTAAGGAAAAACACTCTATTCAATATCTCTTGCGTTTGATTGTTGTGCTTGTCATTCTGACAGTTAAATATCCTAATATAATGCTAGCTTAATGTTAAAAATCTAACATGGTATCAGAGCTAACCTGAGAAGAAGACACTGTGCAACTGCGAGAACTAGGGATTCCTACTTTGTGGATCTATCTCCCCATATTTTCATCCAAAAGAGTTTGTATTAACTCTCCTCCCTAGGGAGCATCTTTCTGTCAAAGCAAAATCCAATTATGAGGTTTTTCAGTTTTGGACTTGACATTGCTGCTAGAAATTATGGCTTTTCACAGAAGTGGAATTTTTCAGTGATCCCAAGCCTAGATTGATATCCTCCCCAAAATTGAAGTTTAGAGATCAATATCAAAGCATTTGGTTGGACAAAACTCCAAAAAAGCAAAACCCTATTCTGCTCCTGAACCAGCACTGTAGAATTTTAGCTCGAAATCCAGATCCGACATCTTGACCTGGTAATATATAAATATTTTGTATTTCCATTTGAGGTTCTTAGTTAATATGTCTCATCATACCAAGATTGGTGAAAATATTGAGGGAGATGATAACTTTCGAGCCTGGAAGTATATGATCTCCCTGGTTCTGGAAGAAAATGAGTTGGACTCCTACATCCATCAGGAGGTTCCTGTTCCGGAGGGAGATGAGGCCAAGGCCTTACATAAGAAGAAGTTGGTTATGGAAAAGAGGATTATTGTTTATTCAATCAAGGAGCACCCGGTACCACAAGTGTCCTCCCTCAAGACACCTAAAGCTATGTTTGATGCCCTAACCAAACTGTTTGAAGGGAAGAACATAAATCAGAAGATGACTCTAAGGAACCAGTTCAATAATGTAAAGATTTAGAATGAGGAGACCATCTAGTCATACTTCACAAGGGTCTCCCAAATCAAAGAACAACTTGAAGTAATAGATGAAGAAGTGGAGAATGTAGAAATTGTGATGACAACCTTGAATGGTCTCCCTAGGTCATGGGATTCTTTCATCCAAGGAATCTGTGCCAGGAAGAAGTTATTCAAGTTTAGTAGACCGTGGGAAGAATGTTCTCAAGAAGAGGATCAAATATCAACTTGAGAATAAAATATGGGAAGTGAATATTAATCTCTCACAGTATAGTCCAAGAAAGGATGAAGGGGAAATCATCATCACCAAGGTAAGCATTCTCATCAGAAAAATAATTTTGTAAGAAGGGATCCATCCAAACTCAGATGTTATACATGCGACGAAAGAGGAAACTTTGCTATAAGTTGTCCCATGAATAAGAATGGATCCAATAATAATAAGAACTCCAAAAGAAGATATCATGCTCATATTGCTGAGGATGATGATACTCCCAGGAAGAAAGTAAAACAAGAAAGTGAAAACTCTTCAAGTGATGAAGAATATGTTCTGATCTCTACTCTCACAGTAACTGTCACTCATGGAAGCAAAGATTGGCTTATTAATAGTGGGGCTTCCAAACACATGACAGGTTTCAAGGAATATTTTGAGAAACTATTCGAACATAATTCACCCCATAAGGTGAAACTTGGGGATGACTACCAATATCCCATAAAAGGTAGTGGTGAATCCTTTTATAAGCTAGGATCTGGAAATTCTATGAAAATGAAGGATGTCTTGTTTTTACCAGGACTAAAGAAGAATATTCTCTCCATATCGGCACTAGATGCAAAAGGCATGAGGGTTGCATTTGTAGATGGCCAAGTCCTCATGTGGCCAAGAGGAAAGACTATTGACAATACAATAGTAATTAGAGAACAAAAAGGAGCATTATAGAAATTGAAGGGCCATCCAGAATAAGCTTTTGTCCATGACACAGTAGAGCCAAATGAAATTTGGCACAGAAGGCTTGCACATGTGCAGTACAGAGCACTACCACTTGCAAGCAAAGCTATTGAAGGTCTTCCATAAATTCAAGCAAAACATGAAGGAGTCTGCAAAGGATGTGCAAAAGGAAAGAATACAAAGAATACATTTCCAAGTAGCGAGAGCAAGGCAAAAGGAATCTTGGAAATAATCCACTCCGATGTCCACGTACCAATGTCATCAAGTTCACTAAGAGGGTATGTATGCTATGTTTCTTTCATTGATGAATTTTCTAGAAAGACATGGATTTACTTCATGAAGAATAAAGATGATGTTTTCAGCAAGTTCAAGGAATTCAAATCCTTGATCAACAAGCACACAGAAAACAAGATCAAGACCTTTCGATAAGATAATGACGAAGAATTCAGATCAAATGAATTCAAAGAATTATGCAAAGATTGAGGGATTAAGAGGGATTTATCCACTCCATATAATCCACAACAAAATGGGGTTGCAGAAAGGAAGAATAGAACCATCATGGAAGCTGCAAGAAAAATGCTTCATGATCAGGATCTTCCCATGCATCTATGGGAAGAAGCTACCAGAACAAGGTCTATGTATAGAATTGTACTCCACACAGAGTACTCGAGAACAAGACACATGAAGAAGTCTTTTCGGGAAAGAAACCAAAAGTCAGCCATCTCAGAATATGCAGCTGTCCAGTGTACATACACATTCTGAAAGAAAAGAGGACAAAGTTAGATCCTTCAGGAAAGAAGGGCATATTTGTGGGATACTCTGAAAGCTTGAAGGCTTACAGAATATATTTCGTAGGATTCAAGAAGATAGACATCAGCAGGGATGTAACATTTGATGAAGACTTAGCTTACAACAAATCCAGAAAGAGACCTGTTGAAGATCTTGAAGAATCAGAAGTACCCATAACTCATGACACAACCATGAACGAAGAAACTCAAGAAGAAGATCGATAATTTGAAGAAACTAAAGAACCTATAGATCCACCTCAGTAGAAGAATCCTCACAAGAGGAAACCTGCTTAGGTATGGGAAGCTATCCAAGGTGCGGAAAGATATGGGGATCCATAAGAGAATCATAGAGAAAGAAAGAGGACCAAGTCCTACTACGAGTATGTAGCTTTATTGTGTGATTTTTTCAATAAAGAACCTTCCAACTATGAAGAAGCAGAAGAACAAATATAATGGAAGGATGCTATGATCGAACAGTATCAATCGATCATGAAGAATGATGTTTGGGATGTCATCCCAAGACCAGAAGGGAAGTCGGTTGTAACTTCCAAATGGATCTACAAGATCAAGCATGTTGTATATGGTAGCATGGATAAATAGAAAGAAGGAGTCGTGGCTCATGGCTTCTCATAGAAAGAACGAATAGATTATGAAGAAACCTTTGCACTTGTAGGTAGATACACTTCAATCAGATTAATACTTGCTTTGGCTGCAGTGATGAAATGGAAGATACACGGAATGGATATCAAGACTGCTTTCTTGAATTGTGTAGTCGAAGAGGAAGTGTATATAAAGTAGCCACTCAGTTTTGAGACACATAACAAGGAGTCTCATGTGTGTAGATTGAAGAAAACCCTGTATGGTTTGAAATAGGCACCGAGGACATGGTACGGTAGAATTGACAGCTTTCTATCCAGTTTGGGATTTACCAAAAGTAAAGCAGATTCCAACCATTACTACAAGGTTGAATATGGCAACCCAATGATGCTCCTACTGTATGTAGATGATCTGTTTGTAACAGGTATGGATGGGTTGGTTTCTAATACGAAGAGAAAGCTCACTACTGAGTTTGAAATGAAGGAATTGGGTATGGTGCACTATTTTCTAGGCATAGAGGTGTGGAAGAATGCAGATGGAATCTCCCTTAAACAAGGGAAGTATGCAGTAGAGATCCTGAATAGGTTTGGGATGATGGACTGCAAGGCCATGACCACACCTATGGAATCTAACCTGAAGCTGTTGAGTGATGCATCATCCGAAGCAATTGATTCTACGATGTATCGTCAGATGATTAGGTCCTTGATGTACCTGACGAACACGAGACCAGATATTTGCTTTTCTGTGAACACCTTGACCCAGTTCTTGATAGATCCAAGACATGTTCACTTGATTGTTGAAAAGCATATTCTAAGGTACCTGAGGGGTACAATTGATTATCGGCTCAGGTATGAGGTGAATCAAAATATTAACCTGGAGGGTTATGTTGATTCAGATTGGGCAGGCAGTTCCATCGATAGGAAGAGCACTTCAGGGTGCTGCTTCGGTATGGGATTAAGTGTGATCTCTTGGTTTAGCAGGAAGCAATCTTGTGTGGAACTTAGTACATTTGAAGCAGAGTATGTCATAGCTTGTTCAGCTTGTTGTGAGGCAGTATGGTTGAGGAAGCTACTATCTAATTTATTTGATCTCCAAATGGATGCTACTTGTATACATTATGACAACCAGAGTTGCGTGAATTTCTTGGAGAACCTCGTGTTCCATGAAAAGTCGAAGCATATCGAGATCAAGTATCACTATATCAGGGATATGGTGCAGAGGAGAGCAGTGAAGCTCCATTATGTTGCGACGAATGAACATATAGCTGATGTGTTGACAAATGCATTGGCTAGAGTGAAGTTTGAGTACTTCAGGGAGAATCTTGGTGTTCTCCATATTGAGGTTCCCTCCAAAGGGAAGTGATGAGTACGTGAGCCATTTTGGCATGGTGAGAGGATTGGTTCCTTCCATGGTCATATGTAAGGGCTAAGCAATTCTGTCATGGTGAGAGGATTGGTTCATTCCATGTTAGATGTGAGTGCTGAGACATTCTGATGTGACTATAGGATTGGTTCCTATATGATCAGATATAATCCCTGGATTCCATTCTTGGAATGGAGGCACTTGGTAAGTTTCTAGGAAAGCTTAGTATGGGACTGAGGGCCATTCTGATGTGACTGTGGGATTGGTTCCCACATGATCATACGTGAGTGTAGATCCATTCTGACATTGGTTATCAGATGTAAGTGCATAGCCCTTTCAGCATGAAGGATTGGTTCCTTGCATGGTCGAATATAAGTGCTGAGCCTTTCTGACATTGGTTGTTAGATGTAAGTGCAGAGCCTTTTGACATGGAGGATTGATTCCTCGCATGGTCGACTTTAAGTGTCGAGCCTTTCTGACATTGGTTGTCATATGTGAGTGCTGGGCCTTTCTGACAGGGTTGTGGGATGTGTTTCCACATGGTCAGATGTGAGTGTTTGGCATGCCTTTCTGATATGATTATAGGATTGGTTCCTACATGATCAGATATAAGTGCTAGGTGGGCCACTCTGACTTAAAGTCAGATATAAGTGCTAGGAGAAGACCTACATGGAGGCTAGGCCTACAACTAGCATGAAAAAGGGCTGGCTCTGTATAACTTCCTGTGATGAGAAGAATCAATAGATAGCACCCGTGATGATGATCTAGCAGTGATGATCCAAATCGAGTGATGATGATCTAGATCCAGATGAAGATGACTTGAAGATGAAGATGACTTGAAGACGAAGATGACTTGAAGATGAAGATGACGAGGACTCAATGATGATCTAGATGATATAGAGAAGAAGACTTGTGTTGATAAATTGTGTCGAGAGAATACCTTCCTAGTTAAGAGGGAGTGTTGATGTAATTGTAACTTTGGAATGTATTCACTTGTATTTCTTATGTATTGTACCCTGATGTTTATTCCAGGATGTGTATGTAATGTAAGTGAGTCATGCCATGCCCCGATGTTCCGATCTGGAGTTTCTATAATGTAAACAAGTCATGTCAAGTCAATGTGGGTAACCCTCCTATTGTTCAAGGGTTAAAGTCCCCACAATTCTGGGGCACTAGGGTTATTAGACTCACCTAGTGAAGTCGGCCCTAGTAGGGTTTAGGCAAGTCAGGAATTAGTATAAATAGAGAGCTAGCCTCTCTATTTATCACACACTCTCTCACACTCAGTTGTAGCACATAACTGAGGAAGAAGAAGACATTGGGGCTAGGAAGAAATAAGGTTACTGCTGTCGGGAGATCATCTTACTATTTGGGTTTTAATTTTGGGGTTGATTCTATCTCTAAGGAAGTTGCGGGGTTTTCTCTAGTTATGGTTTCCCCGAGGAAAAACACTATGTTCATTGTCTCTTGTGTTTGATTGTTGTGCTTGTTATTCTCTCAGTTAAAGATCCTAATATAATGCTAACTTAATGTTAAAAATATAACAATTAGAATAGTGATATCTTCAAAAGAGGTTTCGAAAAGGTAATGGTAAAGTGATTTAATTAAATAAATGAAAGAAAATAGGATAGACATATTTGATTAATGAATGGAAGTAAATGGATTTAGTTTTTAACATTGGGTTATAGGAAAAGGATAGAATATATATATAAAAGGAGGAATTATTATATTCGTGAGCTTTTTAACATTGGGTTATAGGAAAATGATAGAATATATATATAAAAGAAGGATTTATTATATTGGTGATCCTTTGAACATTAGGTTATAGGAAAATGATAGAATATATATATAAAAGGAGGAATTATTATATTGGTGAGATTTTTAACATTGGGTTATAGAAAAATGATATATATATATATATAAAAGAGGATGGATTATTATATTCATGATCTTTTTATAACTAAATCATCTTCATAGGCTTATCGATGATTTGTACTAAGGTTATGATGAAATTTATACCATGGAAGTTTTGGTTAGATCCCATCCATTTAAACAGTACAAAGCACATGTTCCTTTGGATTCATAAATAAAGTTTGATGGAGCTGTCATGTTTAATAGTTTGTTATGATGACTAAGGATTTTAGGTCTCAAACTCATTTAGACTCAGTATGCTTAACTCATCATGAATCGTGGAGATTTTCTTCATATAACCTTGAACCTTAGTGGAATCGTCACCGAGCTCGGGGGTGGATTTAGACGGATAAACACACGTCAAGTAAAGCCTTTGGTTGGGAGCAAAGTTGTAGAGAAACTTTCAATTTCCCAAACTAAAGTAGCATTAAAGAAGTATCTACAATGCTTAATTTTGTTTATAGAAATTATAATGCAGCTTACATGTTTTTATAGCACTAATTTGTATATTGAGTGTCGGATGCAGAATCTAGGACACGTTGATGGAAGGGCATCATGATGGCCAGAAAGATAGTATAGAGTAATTCAATTTGTTATAGGCATACCTATTTAATTACTTCTTTAACAGTTAACCTTGTTATATGGATTCAATTTATCTGGTTCTAATGTTTATGTTGAGTTGCATGGCTACAAGTGGTGGGTGCAGAAACTATGTCTCGAGGCTACAAAATACATCAAGGTAATAAGTGAAATGGGTAATGTGTAATTGCTATCCCATTCAAGGGAAAGTCTAGCGACTAATGTAACGACTATAGCTATTCTAATAAGATTAACTTATGTAGAATCGTATTAGAGTGATTGTAGATTCACGGTTTTTAATTGTGAAACAATTGTGATATTATATTTGAGTTATAAGTTCTTATCATTATTTTGGTACTAGTATGGTTATTAATTTAGTCCTCTTGTCATCTACTTATTGTAACTTAATCGAATTGATTTACAGTTTCTTATATGAATAGATGAAAATGATAGTAGTGTTTACAATTATGTGGTTACACACTGTCAAGAGACTAACATAGTTGACTTGTATGGATATAGTAGAAGTGAAAAATTTACTCCATTTTTTTGATGGCATATGGGAATGCCATAAACCCTAAACCCCTTACCATATGGTTTACAAAATATATTTAGTATAAAAAATCAAGGTGTATAAGGTTTCAAAACCTTAAACGTGATAATAATGATAACCATAAAGATATAACCATACACTTTCGATTTTGAATAAATGTAGGACTTAGGCACAGTTATGCTTAGGACTTTAGTCCTCATTTCACGAGCTTGAATAGGATAGTGAAGTGTAGATGTAATGCAGTAGGATATTTTTACTTGCCACAATCATAGGAAAATTTCACAGATAGAAGAACCTGCGCAAGATTTAGAGCCTGTATTAGTTCACTAGTGGACCGTGGGAGAACAAAAGCCCGCCACTCCACCCCTTGACATTCAACAACAACTCAATATTTTTAATAAATAAAACCATAAATGAAAACTAATATATATAAATAGGAAGTAAAACGTAACTTAACTAACATTGAGAAATGCCTATTATTAGTAGAGACAAGCACAGTAATCATATAAATAAATCCAAGTAACGTAACGACATCACATAAACATATCATCATTATATAGGAAAACACATAAAACAGAAAGACAACTTACGACACTTAGATTTAGTAACAATGACAGATACATTATGTATAAGTTAAAACAATGTCCTTGAAAGGCAACATTTAACTAGCCCATAATTTTTTTTTTTTTAATTTTAGGGACATTACACAATTTTCAAATGCTCTACAAAATTGAACAAAAATAATTGAAGAGATGCAAAGTCATAGATTCAGTGGCAGAGAAGAAGTAAGAACTAACTGACAAAGCAAGGAAGGAGGAATGACTTCTTCGTGCAAATTAACACGACACTCTTGAGAGAAACTAATTGGTGTTGTATACCTTCCCATGCATGCCCTTCCCAATATTTTCCAACTTTTCATATTGATCCATGCTGGACTGATCCTATCAATTACAATTATATAGATCAGATTACTTGATATCTACTCTCACCCAAAAACACGCACTAAAAAATTCTGATTAACTGAATCTCATCTAGATACCTTTGTGATTTGTCTTAAATCTCATTCTATGACCCATATTTAAATACATTTAACCTGCTTTACACTGTCAACCAAGGTTGGGACAAGGTACATTTTTTGATCTGCAAATTTAAATAACTCTACGTTTGTTCCCACTTCCTTTTATTATAAATATAAATAACTCCATCTTTGCAACACGTAATGAATTATTTAGACTACTTAATTAGGGAGATATAACTATGATATCATCAGGATTACTATGAAGGTCCGTGTAGGCTTGTGAATACTATATATTCCATTGAATAGGTGACTACCTATACAAATAATATTGTATACAAGTGATGAATAAGCCTTCAACTTATTTCCACCAATCAATAAAAGTCAAAAGAAATATATCTAAAATATTTTGTAAAAGCCATCATCCCACAAAAAAGGCACCATCATGGAGTAAACAATAAAAAAAATCCAAATGGAATAGATTTCCAAAAATCTTCCTATTACAACTCTTTAGTATTGTCAAACGAGCTTCATTCTCTTGATTCTTATATGCCTTGATACCGAATATTGGACTAAATCGTATATAATGTCTAATAATGCCAAAACTGTAAGAGTCTCTTTATCAACCATCAGAACTGAAGGAAAATTGAAGGAAAATCAAGAAGAATGATCATTTATAATATTAAATATGACTATCTTATATATACCCACATAAATCTATTGAAAAGGGCACTATTAGGTAATGTCAACATCAATAAAACTGCATTTTTTTATAGCAAAGGACCAACTAGGACCTCCAACATCGAAGTCCCGGATTTTGTACATGGAAGATGTTACTAAATATAAAGACATGGAATATGCTACTAAATATAAAGACAAGGTTGCAGTCAAAGGAAAGTATCATTATGTATCTCCAAAAATTGTAAACGAGTTAGAGTCCTCGTTGAGCAGCATCGAGATTGGTACTAGTGTAAGCATTTCCATATCAAAGCCCCGAGTCAAATTGACATTCAAAATAAAAGTGATCAAGAAACACAACATAGTCACAACATTTTCGACTGAAGGCATCCATGCCCCTTCTAAAGATATCTTCTTTATCGCGAAGGAGGTTACTACCGATTTTTGACGTTGTTGAAGTAGCCGATACTCTGGAACAAAACTTGAGCTCTTAGTTGATACATTTTGCACTCTTCCTTTCTCCAAATATTTCGCTCATTACTGATGCTAACTCGATCTTTATTTCCAAAGCTATCAGTGTGAAAATTTTTGCATAAAATCCCAACAAATGTATCTAAGCCCCTTCGGTTATCAATGCAACAAAACTCTCATTTTTTTCACAACAACCTTATAATTAAAGGTCATTCTTGTTGGTTGTGCATATACTGAGGGTCACCAAAATTCCCAATGGCTAGAAGCATTACATCCCAACGACCAAATTATGCGTATTTGGTGACTCCATCTTAAATATAGTAAAACAACTTATTTGCGGGAGAAAGGTAGTAATTTGGGTTTTCGGGATTGGCATTACAAATAGAGAAGTTAAAAAAATACTCATCTTCAGTAAGATCCTCGTTTGAGTTTGATCTTGAGTTTCGGATTGGGATGGTGTCTATGGTTGGGGACAAGGGTAGTGAAATGTCTATGTCATAATATGGAGCATTGTTTGTATGAGGAGGAGTATGTATTCAAGATGGCCAGCCTAAATATCTTCTTAACAAGCTTCGTTACAGATTTCGCAATAGTATTTGCATATACTAGTATAGTAATTCTCCACTGGATTTCATGAGAAGCTCTCGCAGTGATAATATTGTACTAAAATGCGTACACTTGTGCAAACTAACTCCAAGACTGTGGGAGAATACTGTTATGAATTTATGAGTAATTTTCAAGTTTGATTCACTCATATATAGATAAAGGAAGTTAGACATCGTATTGAAGTTTTTAATCTAAATGCATTCACACTCACTTAATCACTTCAAAATAAATGACCTTTCGATTTCCATCCCA
>LPNX010465853.1:1623-41555 GCA_001517045.1 Pseudotsuga menziesii | reverse complement strand
TATGGTTATCAAAATGTTGTTAACATGTTACAAAAAATATGAATTTATATATATATATATACACATACGGGGTTCGTAAAATGTTGTTAACCAACTACAAAAAAACGGCTTAGGTGTTGATAGAATTTAATTGGGTATTGATAGAATTTAACTTTTTAGTGAAAGGATTTGTCTTTTAAATCTTATAAAACAATGTATATGGATATTAAAGTTTTTCAAGTTTAAATTAAAAATGTTATATTTTAAATTTTAAATTTAATTAAAAATAAAAAAATATATAAATAAGTTCTTTGTATATAGTAAAATAATGTTTATCCTTTTCTAAATTTATAAAAATACTAGATCAACATAAATTATAGCTCTTTTTATAACGTAAACTATAGCTCTTTTTATAACCATATTTAAAGGAAAAGTGAATTGCTCCCATGAATAATAGAATGTCATGGTCTTAAGCATGTTTATAACTGATCATTGTTGTAGTTTTTTATAACTGATGTCGTTGTTTTTGTGGGCTTATATTTCTCACAAAATCTTGTCACCTCTTATCTTACGCAAGAGTCCGAAGCTGCTCCCTTAGATGAGATTGAGCATTTTCATGAATAATAATGGTAATGATGTTGCAACAATGACCGTGCACTATATAATATCATTTTTTTTTTTTTTTTTGTTACGTGTAGCATTGACACGGAAAAACTTACATCATAATTAAACTTCACATCACACAATATTTATCATTCTAAATTCTATGGACAAAACACTTTCAACCACACGTGTGAGTTTCTATCAATTTTTATGCACATATTTGTACTTTCCCTATAAATTAGGAGAGCAACAAGCACCCCGCAGCCCAACAATTAATGCTGCGGCTGTGGGGCATATCAACCGTTGGATTTGATCTCACTGTTGATCCAATGCTTGTTGTGCCTCATAGTCGTAACATTAATTGTTGCGCTGCTGGGTACTTATTGCTCTCCTATAAACTACACATATGAGTGCAAATAGAAAGTCACTTCAATGCCTCGAATGGATCTAGTTCTCTTTACACTCAAGAAAGAAACTACCCAATTAAGCTATATCCATTAGTTTTATAAATTGATAGAAGGGACTTCATGACGCTTCCTCTAAAAGAGAGAAAAGCCTTCACGGGCATTTAATATCTCTATTAGAATATTATAGTTTTATTAGAATATTATAGTTTTAGTACTTTGTCTTGTTAATATGACTTTAAGTTTGATTTTTTATATATATAGAGAGAGGGGGATGTTGAACTTTGTTACAATAGTAATAGTGTGGTACATGGATTTTTTTGAGATGTTTCGTCTGTTTTTTAGTTAAATAATGATTTATTTTAGTTTTAGTTATTAATGATCACTAATCAAATTTCTTAATGTTGAGGTTTGTAGTTTATTAGGTCCAAAACAATACAACAAAATAAAAATTATTAACTTAGTTAACAACTAATTTAGTTCAAAATTGTAAGATGAAATGTTTATAAAATGGTAATACGTGTATGTATTAATCTTTCTCATTGCATGGTATGCAAAATATAAAAAATGCATCAACAAAAGTCCTTTTACTTTACAAATATAGATTTACATTTGCAATTCCTCGTTAGAAGAGGGTTTGGAAAGCATGGCATGCTACTCATTTAAGGTAAAATTTTCTTTTCTTTTACATGTATCTAGGATTTTGATAATACTGGCATTTGGAAAATTGTTTGGATTCTATTTGTTATCATAATAAGGTTTTTCAAAAAATATTCTTTATATTAAAATTTTTTACAAGTTATGGATTCAATTTTTTTTTGGAGATTATTGCATTATAGCAAAAAAACCTTATGTTGGTCATGTTCCAACCAAAATCTAGAAAATTGTATCAACATAGCTCCTTTTAAGATACAAATATTGTTTCAAATATGTACTTTTTGACTTTATTTTTCACTGCTTTATTGTGTTGGAGATAATTTGGAATGAATAGAAGGATACCTATCTAAGATGAAATTTTGATAGAGTTTAGATCTATCAGTGACATATTTTATATTGTATATATGTAACATATAGTTTTTATAAAATAAAATAAAATCCATGTAAAAAATAAATTATATTGATTTTCCTTTTAAATCTAGATATATCAAACATTCAAAAGTTCAAATATCTTAAATATAAAATTTTCATAATCAGTAAATCTTTGTGATAGATAAATTAAGATTTAAGATAAATGTATTGATTATTATCTATTTCATATTCAGAATTAAATCCCCCGAGAGAGGCCAAACCTTTTCAGTAGAAGTTAAGAAAGGTACAACCCACTCTTGAGCATTGAAAAGGAGTTACAAAAGGAACATTCTAAACCTATGACAACGATGGGTTCTTGTAGAGGAAACACCCCAATCATTAAAGAATTATATAACTTATAATGATTTGACATATAATGCTTATTTTATACTAAAGTGATTTTGAAAATTAAATCTATTAATATCATTGTATAAATCATATAAAAAACCCTTTATATATAAAAATAAAGTTATAAATTTTTAAACATAATATATTTAATCTTAACAAGGCATTTCAACTTTACTTTAACAATCCTCTATTTTTACAGAAAATAACATCTAAAAATACAATAAATCAATTGAAAAGTTTTTTTAATTGAAAAGTTTATTTTATGTTAAAATTCTTGTTTAAAGATAGCCATTAATGGAAGGTGGCCACAAACATTACATCACTATTTTGGGTAATGTTTCGACATCTGAAAAAACTAGTTATTTTAATTTGTAGATATAATAAAGGCTCCGGTTTCCTTAAAAGCATCATAAATAAGAAACTCAGAATTGAGCCTTCTCCATATCATCGAAGTAAGGGTGATCCACGGCCTCCTTCGCCGATATCCTCTTTCCTGGATAGTACTCCAACATTTTCTGTAATCCATGTTAATCATTGTTAATAGCATAGTTCTGGTAGGGCAACAAAAATGAAAAGAAAAAGGAAAAAAACATTATGCTTGACAGAAAAAAGAATAACATACACCGAGAAGATCGAGACCGGTAAGCGATAAATTTGGAACTACCGAAGCTAGATTCTTAGGCTTCCATTGAGGATAGATATGCCAGGCTCTTAGACTTTTTACTCCTGGCCACATTTCTTCGGTTGGGGTTCCGAGCAACCTTTCATTCATAAAAACAAATCAGTTTTATTTACTGTGAGTTTATGAGTGGGTAAGAACAAATCAGTTTAATTTACTATGTGAGTTTATGAGTTAGTACTTATTAGACGAATTCATTTTGTAACCCTACCTGAAAATACGAAATAGCGTGCTTATTTGCGAATCACCAGGGAAAAGTGGCTTTGCTGTCACCAATTCAGCTAAATAATGAAGACAAGAAGTAAAAGAGTGAGATTATCGACACAGTTTAAGATTACAAAAACTTTTGTCTAACGCCACTCACCAAAAATGCATCCAACAGACCAAATATCTACAGGCGTGGAATACTCGGTGGATCCCAACAATACCTCTGGAGCCCTATACCATAAGGTACCAATCTGCAACCGTAGTTAGCAATACGTCAGAACATTAAGGAATGATAAATCAAATGAGACCTGCTTCATTAGATGACAAAGATTTTACGGATTAACCTCCCGAGTGTAACGCCTCATGGGCACAGTAAACGCTCTTCCAAGACCCAGATCTCCAATCTTAAGTAAGCCTTTATTTTTGTCCACCAACAGATTCTGTGGCTTTAAATCCCTAAAAAAATATCAAATCCAATTGAATAGTGAGAAAGCATTGGCTAAGCGATTTGAACTCACAAAACTTCATAGTTTGTTATGTTTAAATTTATAGCAAATGGTTCATAAGATATTGTAAACTAACGGGAAACTGAAATGAAAGCGATATGAATATCTTCAAGCCTCACACCTATGCAGCACTCCATGGCTGTGGAAATGAATTACTCCTTTGCACAGTTGATACATGAATCTCTGTACACGGAAAACCTCATGAAAAAAATCAGAGCCCTTGCTTTGAAAAACCGAGTGCATAATGCAATATTGAGAATGAAAGTGCACGCAGACTCATCGAAAATGATACCTGAATAATATTTGGTGGTATTCTAACAGGATTGACTCTATCTCGGTAAGTGTTTATGAATTTCTTCAAATCTGTGTCGAAATAGTCGAATACCAGGAAAAGAAGTAGTTTCTCATTCTTGACCACGTGCTCCACAGAAAGCAACCAAAAATCTACAGTCCAAGTGTTTAGTGAACAAAACAAATAGAATTATATTGTAATTTAACTATGAAACCACATTTTCATAATCGAGCTTAGTAAGGGGGTGTTAAAGTGAGAATAATATTTAAAAGGAATCTTTTGCACGTAAGATAATGTTCAAGTGAAAATAATATTTAAAAGTAATCTGTTTGCATGTCATTACGCAGCTAAAACTGCGTTCTAATCTTTTCTTTTTGTGGCTAGACGTTCCGATCCCTCTCTAGATCATCCTCAGGAGGCTCAATTCTCAAGGATGTAAAGGTATATTAATACAGTTTCTCAACTCTTAAATAATTTCATTTATTAATTTTGGCTTTTAAAGTTTTTTCTAAATAGTGTTTAACAATGGTAACTAAGAATGGCTTTGTTTCTTACCATCATCTTTATTTAGAAAATCTATGTTCATTTGGATTTCTTAACGTCAGTGTTCTTTTTTAGCTATGATTTTCAGCTGAGATTAAATATGAATGTTCACCTAAGGCAGATTTGTTAAAGCTATCATGGCTAGTCTGCAAGATGTTCTTTAAACCTGAAGTCCATAGATCTTTACCTCAATAACATGAGATGGAATATCTATTCTTTGTAAATTTCAACCATCCATCAAATGAGTTTGGAGGAATAAATATCACTTTAATGTTTCTTCTTTTTAGAATCTTTTCAAGTTAAGTTCCTTTGATACTAGGTAAGATGATCAGCTTCTTATCATTTTCATGGACGTTTTTATTCTTTGTTTTAAAGCCCTAAGCTTGGACGTTTTTATTCTTTGTTTTAGAGCCCTACCTTGTCTTACCTTGTCTTTTTGACCATTTTCTCGAAGTGTAAGCTATTATAACCATTGTTTTTGAATACTTGATGAAGGTGAATAATTGAGAAAGATGATAAATTTCTTGCTCTATGTGATCTTGATCAGCTATCCTCATTGCCCTGGTGATCAAAGTGTTAATTACGCTCTTTTTAAGGTCGAAAATGATGAGATTTTGCATGCAAGTATTTCTCCCTGTGTAGCTTCTTTCTATGGACCTGGTAAGAAAGTGATGTATATATTTTTTTTTGGGAAATCATTACATAAGAATGGGGATGCAGCCATCTTTCTCAGTCTTCATTGTAAATTGAATGTTATTGTTGAGATTATTTAAGTGATTAAAGAACATGTGGACAAGTCCATGAGCGCGAACAATATCCGTGTCGTCCACGTAGCACTTCCCTCTCTTAGGTTTCCGGGAAGGAATCCATCGCCGATTTCTCAAATTTCTCCATGTACAAGTTTGCTACTATTGGCCGGGATAGTGGAGAACCCTTCTGAGCCCATTCAATTTGTTCATAACATTGATTTTGAATGTGAAATACCTCGATTTCAAGCAAACTTGAACTAGTCTAGCCGTGTCTTCATCGGTGAATTCTCTTTGCTCATTCACCAGGATTTTGGTGTACAGGGACACCACGTCGAAACTAACTAGTGTGTCCTCTTTGCTCATTTTTTCTTTGTATATCTCGGGGAGTTGATTACGAATGAATCAGTCTTTCCCACTAAAATTTGAGAACCCCTGCTAAAATATTTGGCAGTAGAGGTGCGTTATCCTTATGGATCTTTTGAAGGCCGTAAATGGGAGTGTTTAGACAGTGTTCAGCGTACAGTTTTGTTTTAATTTCTTCGTCGAGAGATGAGTTCTTTATTGTGTTGGTTACTACTTTGATAACGTTCCCGAATGTCAGTGGGGCAGAGCATGGGTAAATGGAATTGTTTGTGAATGGAAGGTCATGAGTTCAAATCCCCTCAAATTACCAGTGTGCCATGGTTCTGGCGCTGTGGTTACACCTAGGTTTATAGTGGTAGCAGGATTGGATCCTTGGACCCTGTGTTAGCAATTCCGTCTTTTAGGTTTCCCTGTTCCCCTGAAGGAATCCATTGTTGGTTTGTCAAATTTGTCAAATTTGTCCATGTATAAGTTTGACACAATTGGGGATAGTGGAGAACCCTTCGGAACCCCTTCAATTTGTTCATAACATTGATTCTTGAATGTGAAATAGCTGGATTTCAAGCAAACTTGAGCTTCATCGGCGAATTCTCTTATGACGTCAATGGCCTCATTCACCCGGATTTTGGTGTACAGCGACACCACGTCGACTAACAGCGTGTCTTCCTTGCTCAATTTTTCTTTGGGGAGCCAATGGTGTTTACTAAAATTTTTGGCAGACCAAAAGTGGGGAAGCCAATGCTCTTTACTATTGGGCGTTGATTCTTGAATGTGAAATAGCTGGATTTCAAGCAAACTTGAGCTTCATCGGCGAATTCTCTTATGACGTCAATGGCCTCATTCACCCGGATTTTGGTGTACAGCGACACCACGTCGAAACTAACAGTGTGTCTTCCTTGCTCAATTTTTCTTTGGGGAGCCAATGGTGTTTACTAAAATTTTTGGCAGACCAAAAGTGAGGGAGCCAATGCTCTTTACTATTGGGCGTATTGGTGCGTATACCTTATGGATCTTTGGAAGGCCGTAAATGCGAGGGTTTAGACAGTGTTGATGGTACAGTTTTCTATTAATTTCTTGGTCGAGAGATGAGTTCTTTATTGCGTTGGTTACTTCTTGAAAACCTTCTTGCTTGGATCTTTATCAATTTTTGGCAGTCTATAAGTTGGGAACCATTAGTAAACACACTATTGGCGGTAGAGGTGCGTTATCCTTATAGATTTTTAGACAGTTTTCTTTTAGAGGTACGTTATCCTTATAGATTTTTAGACAGTTTTCTTTTAGAGGTACGTTATCCTTATTGGCCGTAAATGAGATGGTTTAGACAGTTTTCTTTTAATTTCTTGGTCGAGAGATGAGTTCTTTATTGCGTTGGTTACTTCTTGCGTGGATCATTTTCTTGTAGCTGCCACACAACAAGAGCTCATGCATCTTTACCTAAGAATCTTCTGCGTTCGTAGCGTTTCCTTTATATATCTTTAAGATCTTGATCTCGTCACAATTGATCCATCGCCGTTCAGATTATGATTATAAAAATATAAAACGTTCTAATAAAGATAAAATACAGAATGAATGATCAGAGTACGGACATTTCGTTCCAAATCGCAAACATTCATAAATTCCAGGAAAAAATATTACGTTCATCAACAATTAAGATGCGATGAAAATGATAAAAGTATTAATATAAATGATGCTTAATGATGATAAAGTATTAATATCCATACTTGTAAAAGCCAATATTCAATTGCTCAAAAAAAATTGAACCGATACAAAGTCAAGATTCAGTGGGGAGAAGAAGTAAGAACTAACGGAGTAACATATGAACTGTTGCAGAGCAACTTCAGAAGCGACATTTCGCGAAGCGAAGTTGGAGGAATGCCTTCCTTGCGCAAATCAACGCGACACTTCTTGATTGCAACTAATTGGCCGTTGGTCTTGTCCCTGGCCTTGTACACTTTCCCATGTGTGCCCTCCCCAATCTTTTCCAGCTTTTCATATTTATCCATGGTGGACTGATCCTATCAATTACAAATACAGAGATGAAATTAATAGATATGTACACCCACACAGAGCGAAAGGCCCATTAAATGAATCTCATGGAAATCAGTATGACCATGGAACCTTTGTCATTTGGTTTTAAACTTATTCCAAGACTCATATTTAATACATTCAAATTGTTTCACAGTCTCCACCGACGTTGGGCCAACGTAGATTTTTAAATCAGAGATATAAATATTTTAATTTATTTTTCTTAAATAAAACATCAAAATGATAACGATAATCGGGTTAAACGTTCATGTCCTCAGCTTGACTTCCTTGTGTTCTCTTGGCTTTGTATTGTTCATTTAATCATGTTTAATGTTACTTTATATTTAAATGTATTGTACATTTAATCATGTTTAATGTTTACTGATAGCTTATATTTAATGATGCTTAAAGTTGAATTATTTTTAATATTTTTAAGTTTAAATTTAAATTATCAATTATTATATTGGATGATTATTTTCTACATTTTTCTTTTTAATAATATTTTTTTATATACATTTTTCCCTTATTTTATTTATTTTTATTCCATTTATTTAAAAGTAAGGTTAAAGTAAAAATAACTACCTTGTTTTCATCTATTTAATAAAAATAACATAATCCTTATGTAGATAAAAGCAGATTGTTCATGTTACCTCAAGATAAGTAGTGGTCAGACATTATATAGGTTGCCATTAATTTAGTTAAGGTTATGTTAAATTGAAGGCTTGGTATAAATCCCAGCTTATTTGATACTTTTGGTTATAATTAGTTGAAGATAAGCACATTACATAATTAGAATTAAAGGTTTTGTTTAGCAACTTAAAACTATGACATGATTTTTCTTTAGCACATGCCCTAGCTTTATAGTTCTCCTCAAGGAAATGTTCCCTTGGAAAAATTGGTTTATCATTAAAGCATTCATTACCTCTGAAAACCTTGGAAAAGGAAACAAAGTTCAATAATTCTAAAATTAAAATTAAAATGGAAAAACCTTTGAAAAGGAAAAAAAGTTAAAAAACTGTAAAATTTGAAGTAAAATGAAAAAACAATTGAAAATGAAACAAAGTTCAATAATTTTAAAGTTTGAAGTAAAAAGAAACTCCACTGTACACACATAGATGCACAAGAGAACTATCCACAAACATGGTTAAAATTAAAACAAAAATGTATATGTAGAATTCACACATGTTCATAAGGAAAACCATAATTTTAAAATATTTGTTTATTAAAAATAGAATTTCACTAGATTAAATTCAATATAGCTATTCTCTTGAACATGAGACCTCTACATATTCAACATGAGAACTTATACCCTTCTCCTCTATTTGCTTACCAAATCAAAGAACTTATATATGTAGAATTGATTGAGGAATACGAGATAGTTCACCTATCAACTATTCAATTCGAGAAATAGGGCATGGAATCGCTTCATGTTCCTAACTCTCTAAGAGGCTTTATTATTTACAGTGTACATTAGATATAACCAACATAGATCCATCTAAAAAGGGGATCTACCAAGCACCGAGAGGAATCAAATATCTCAAGGTGTAAAAAAATTTTTAGAGTGGAAGTGTTGAGAATCCAATGTTTATGGTTTTAGTTTATCTTATAATTTAAATTTAATTTAAGTCAATGTTATTCTTAATAATATTTATTACTTTTTATAAATGACACATGTTAACTCTAGGATGAGCACGGAAGGAGTTACACATCTCCCCCATATTGGGTTGTAGAATGCACATCTTCGGTGCAATTAAATATTACTTTCTATAATTATTGGTTTGCACACTAATATATGCTTTATAATATCTCATCATCAAATATTTGGATGTGTACATTAGAACCGTGTAGAAATGAATGCAACCTTGTTATGTTTAGTCATAAATCAATGTTTAGTTGTAACATTATAGATATATAGCATCACACATTCTATAGCATTTTTGCAGGATTTTAATGCCATGTATTCTATAGAAACACTTTATGAAAAAAATATTATGGAGCATGACTAAACTACCAAATTAATCTATGTGCAGGATAGCGTTATACAGTAGGGATGCTCTTCCATCAAAATCCCATGATTAGAAATTTGAAAATTTTGCTCAAAATGTAGGTGAAACACATGTGCAAATTGGACATCCTCATCTTCCCATCTACATTTATAATATACACAACATCTTCCTCATTCTTCTAACCCACCATTGTACTGCATTTACCCCACTCTCTAATGTTTCTTCATTTTCTTGTGAATCCATTCCACAAGTTTATGCCACTTCAATTTATTTTACACCAAGGGTTCTTAAGGTCTTATTGTCCTTCCTTTAAGGAACTATTTAATTTCCCATTGTACTAATTACATAATCACACAATTTTCTTCTCAGTCAACTTTATCTTCTTTGATACTCCTCTTGGAAACAATTCCCACCTTTTCTTCGACATTTTCTACAAACATGTACAACCACTCAAAATATTATGAGAATGACACTTTCCAATTCTCTCCTGTGAAAGTGTCGCTGCTATAAAACTCATTTTTTTTTTATCTTTACCCTCTTCATCTCACTACTACACATGTTCTAGTTTCTCCACTCCCTTCACATATGCCAAGATTCTCAAGTTTCTAACCTGATCCACTTCGTTATTAAGAGGATGTAATATGAATTTATTCCCATCTTTCTCAAACTAATAGTTGTTCCTCCTCCCATCGTGCATCACCCTTTTCTCAAATCACCATGGCCTCCCCAACAAAATATGACATGCATCCATGGGAAAAACAACAAATAGAATGATATCGTTCTAATCCCCAATATACAAACAAACCAAGTATTTTTTGTTTATAGTTACCCTATGCCATTTTGTAACCATTAAACCTTATATGCCTTTGGATGAGATGTACACATCAATTTTCATTTGTGAAAAAAATTAGTAGACACCAAATTATTAGAAATACCACTATCGATAAACAAATGACAACAACTACCTTCTATTTTGCATTTTGTTCTAATGATTGTCTTCCTATGTTCTAGTTCTCTCTCAACCTCTTTCGCAAGCTAAAACAATATCTTCCTTATCATTATATTTTCCTCTTTATCTGATAGAAATTCAATCAACTCAGTTACTGCTACTAATGGTATTTCTTCAACCATATGTGTCCTTCGTTCTTAACTTCTTTCGTCCTCCACAATTTATGGGAATTCAAATTTCCTAATTCCTTGCATTCAACACATGAAGCAAATGCCTCCAAATTTTCCTCTGCCTCTTCCTCTTACTGATCAACCTTTTTCTCTATCAGCATCGATCATCATCCAACAAGCTAGTTCACAACACTAGAGTTTCTTTCACCTTCTACAACTATATTTTCATTATGCTACCTTTTTCTATATCCTTGAGATTTCTTCAAATTATGTTGTTTCCTAAAAAATTCTCCTTATTTCTCAATGCTTCTTTATAATCCTCTACCACTAAATTTGTAAATTCAAAATAGAATAACATGTAACCTATAATATTGAGTGGAATAACTTAAGCCATTCACATACTTAGTAATGGATTTTGGACTCTCTTCATTCTTTCGAGACCTTATAGAAATCCATTAAAATTCAATTGTGTACTCTTTTTCTGAAATCTTCAGCAACTTCATACTTTGCAATCTTCTCAATAGATTAAAAGAATAATCCATAGGTAAAAATTGCTAAGTTTTATATGTTTCTATAGTGTAAGTCCCAAATTCATGACAATTTAATACATTTTCACAATAAGAACATAAAGAGGATCTATGAAAGAAACAAAATCACAAGGTACACATAAATTTATACTCGGAAACCCAAAAGGAGAAACCCAACTAAAATTTCTCAGTGCCTCTTTCGCTAAAGAAGGTTGAACTTTCTATGTTTATACATTGAATTGGAATTTCTTTTGAGCTGTTGATCGTACATTTAGTAGTGGTCTATCATATCCTATTGTAGCTACTCCTCCAGTTACTACGCTAACATTTATTTCCTAAGTTCTTAGTTTCACCGATAGCTTCCCCACATCCAGTACAGGAATTTGATTATGAGTCTCATTTGCATTCTAGTTTAGTTGTGGTTATGGCATGTTCTTCACTTTCCATTACGCAATTAAATGTGGACATTCCTTGATGATGTGGTCAGTTGCGCTACAATAAGTACACTAAGATTCTAGATTCAAAAATTCCCTTTGATAATGTCCCAACACTCTGCAATTATAGCACTTAACTATTCCATGACCTCAACCCATAGCTCCTCCATGAAATCCTCCTCGAAATCCTCTTTATTGCTAGTATGGCGAATGGTTATAATGTGGCTGTTAAATTTTTGTTGTGGAGGGTTACATTGAGGTTGCTGCGAATTATACTATGACTGAGTATACTATGGATGCAACTGGTTATACTATGGTTGTGTCTGATTATACTCCTACTGAATAATCAATGGTTGTGGTTGAATTTTTTTAGTTTGTTGTTTCTCCTCCCCCTTCATAACTTATGTATCCATTGTTCTTTCTTAGTGCAAATCATAACCTCTGCAATCGTTGTTTTCATGGCCAACCAACTAATAGAAGTTGCAAAAAATACTAGTTGGCTTTGACACAACCTTTTGTAAGTACAAACATTCTTCTAATTGATGTCCTCTCTTATAAAAAATTAGGCACCATGGAAATCCTCCTTGAATCAATGGGTTTGGAGCCCCGGACTAAAACTATTCATGGAAGTTCGAACATTAATCCTTCTGATGTCATTTAAATGGACATCGAATGCACCATATTTATTTATAGACTTATTTCCCCTTCTTAATATCCTAAAATTCGATAGTAAGGTTCACCAATTGTGACTGGATCTAGCTAATTCCAATCCCTATTCTGCCGACTAATGAAGCCTCCAAATTCATCACAAACTCCAGGGCCTACACATGAGATGTGATCTTGTAGTTCATCAATGACATGCAGATATTGGGTACCAAGGTTGCGATGAACCATTATTTGTGTTGCACATCACTCATTTTGAAGCTAACATTCTCCTTTAGAGTTTTGAATCATTGATTGAAGTCCCACACTGACTCATTCGGGAATTGATTTATTTCATTCTATTTGGTAATATATTGAGATTTTGATTTAGGTTTCTTGAATTCCTTGATTAGTTTAGTCATGAGTTGCATTTTGTTATTCTCGAGATGCCCCGTCAATACTTGTACAAATTTTATATACCATTCCAACGCTCGATCCTAAAAGATCATCATGAGTTGTTCTTTCTTTATATGTTCATAATTCACTTGTTTTTCCATCCACACTACTTCACATAAGAACCAATGTTGCTCAAGATCCTTAGTCCCATTACCTTGGCACAACGGAAGCTTCACGTCATCACCTTCCATCATGGTTCTCCTCCTAATGCTCATTTATCCGCTACTATTACCACTATGTTGACATGAAGGACTACCCTAGGATGAACTTGTGTTTCTTCCTCTTATGTTCGGCATGGTACACAGAGTCGCAGGAACCTTATAGGTTTGGGTTGGTCCTTCCTTAGGTTCTAGCATAGCCTCGTTGTTTCCTTCGTCACTGTAGGGTAACTTAGTCAATTATGGTACCATCTCACATTTTTTTGTTCTAGTCACACCAAGACTCTTCTAAGTAATCCTCCTTTTTTCTTTCTAGAACCTGGCCCAGCCTCACAGGTGACCACCATTAGAGGCAATTTCAGGTCTAAAATGGGCCTTATAAGAAAACGCGCCAAAAATAAATTCTTTTGAGTTGGAATTAGAGAAGTAATAGAAGTTCAATAAAATGAGTCCACAGGGGTGGCAGGTGTGGGGGGGATCTTTTTGGATCCCGGAGGACAAGTTGAACAAAGCTTCGCCTGGGGTTTAGGCAATAGAACTAATAATGAAGCTGAGTGGATGGTTCTTCTTCAGGGTCTTCAACTTCTTCATGCTAAAAAGATTCAGAAGGTGTTGATATTTGGAGACTCTAGACATGTTATATACAAGTTGATTAACGGGTACCCAGAAGGAGCAATTAAATGTCGCCGCTTGTATAAGAAAGCTAAGCTGCTCATGTCTCAATCCTACGAGGATCTTCATATTCTCCGTCATAACAATAAGGAAGTGGAAAACATGGCTAATATTGGTGCCAAGCTTCCTCAAGGCCACTACAGCCAAGATGAAAATCACCCATACCTCAAATTCATTCCATGATGAGTTGTTTTAAGGTTCATTGTCGGACTCTCCTCATGCACAAACCTAAAGTAAAGTCTCTATCCTTCCCAAAAAAATTTGGATGCCTACTAGGCTTCCGTCCTCCTCCCCTCCTCTCTTTTTTCTCCCCCCTCCATCTCTCCTTTCCCTCCCTCTTATTTTCCCTTCTCCCCCTTCTTCTCCACCCCTCCCTCCTTCTCCTTTTCTCCCCCTTCCATCGCATCCCTCCTTCACTTCACCGCCCCCCTCCAGCTGGCTCCCATTTCCTCCTTATTTTTGACGGCTCCATGCATTTATTAACCTATCCCGTATGCCTTCCTATCTTGGCCGCATGGATTTCTCTCCTATCCTCGGCTGTTGCAGAAGTAAAGCCCTTCAGGCCTTTAATTTACTACCTCGCTCCTTCGTACGATTGTAGACTCGCCTCCTTCTTCTCTATGACGCTTCTCTGCAAAGACATGTTCTATAATTTTGCTCCGGACTCTGGTTATGGTTCTCCAGAAACAATGCAATTCCTTCTGACTGTTGTAGCTGGAATTGAGGGAGGGAGGCTGCTAGGCATCCCGTGGCATGTGCTACCTCTCATCCGTGCCTTCATAAAGGAGCGCCTGGCTCTTGCGGATTTCTCCATTTGTCATTGCAGCTACCCATCTGCGTCTTGGTTTACTAGAGGTAACGTTGGTGCAAATCTTTCTCGTGAAGGCAGTATGAAACGGGTTTTGGGTTGCCCTTGCACTGGTTGGCAGGAAGGCATTGTGGGAACGCTAGCCTATTCAGATAGACTTGTTGGTTCTGTGCTGCAACAAGAAATTGCAGTACTCAGGCATGTTGTTAGAACTCTGTGGGTCAAGAACCAGGATTGTATTGTCCACCCTTTGCACAATCAGTTTTCCTGTATAGAGATTTCGGTGGATGCTGGAAATATGGCTCAAGCTGGGGAGAATTCAAGGATACATGACATCAAGAAAAACCTACGCAGGCTGTATGAGATGACAACAATCGGGATTATCTATAATAAGGAAATGATGAAGGAGATTAAAAAAATGGGTGAAACTATGAGCTACACTTCGCTTCAAATTAGTAACCATGATGCCCGAATAGATGATACTGAAAGTAACATCCGCGAGTTGTTGGGTAAGGTGGACAAAATATAGGAAGATCTCGAGAAGAACATTACCATGAACCAAGGAATCAAAGTAAATGGAGCAACTGATGCAGCTGATCATCCCATGGAAGAAGAGTCCGTAGTGCAGCCAAGGGCTCACAGAGGCAACCCTTAACTTATGTCCTTAGGATAATCTGTTTTTATTTTCGTTTAGTTAATGTTTTTTTGCGTATTACTATGTAACCAGTTTGTTCGGGTATATACTACCCGAGACAATAGCAATTTTGGGAAAATCATACACTCTGTTTTGTGGAAAACTCTCAGGATAAGCCTAGTGTGCAACAATTTTGGCATGCCGGCTTCTATATCTTGTTTCCTCTGTAATGAATGGCTGTGCATAGCCTGTGAATATATTTCTCTTTCTATTTTTGTTAAAAAAAAAAAATGAGTCCACAATAATGATTGAATTGACATACTTGTCATAAAAAAACTACTTCTTTTTTGTATTTTTGACATATCTCTATTTGTTTTTACTCAAATTTCAATTGAGAAATCTTGTTGGATGTGGAATTTGATTCCAAGTCCCATGATTATTTGCGCTGCATACTTTTGATAGACCCCGCTAAACGAAAAATAAGAAATACCTGAAAAAGTGATGAATCATCACTTTTCAAGTATTTCTTATTTTTGGGATAGTGGGGTTTGTCAAAATTATGCAGTATGGGTACTCGTTAGATGTGTAATCAAATTCCATATCTAATGATCTCTCTCGATCAAAATTTGAGTAAGAACGCAGGGAGATATGTCGAAAATATGAAGAAAAAAGTAGTTTTTTTCTTTCTTCCTCCAAAATTAATAAATATTATTTTATTATTTTAACTATTATTATATTATTTTCCTTAGGAGGCCCATTTTATACCTAAAAATTCCTCTAATGACTCTTCCACGACATCCCTCATAGTCTCGTCATGATTCCCATCCATCTACTCGATATCATCCCTTCAAACCCTTACCTTCGCAATACTAGTAGAATCCACACATGCGGTGTTTACACTTAGGAATTCATCTTTAGTATTCCTTTTTCACATATGAGCATTTTAATACATATCTGTAACTACAATACAAATATCCCCCTTGGTCCCTTAAAAAATTCTCTTTCGGCGTCGCTGTAAGATTTGACTGTGTTGACAACGAACTCAGTAATGTACCCTTCAAAATGTTGTTTATCCACACGTCGACATTCCTTGATATTTTTTGTTTACCTTTCAGAATTGTTGGATTAGTTCCGGAGTCCACTGATTAGGATCACCTCCTTGGAAATTCTTCAGAAATTCAATGAATAATATTTCATGAATATCGAAGTAGATATATCTTCCCAACTAGTCTTCTATTGTCACTATGGGGTTCTAGTTCTCTTCTTTTGTAAACTCTCTAGATTCATTTCCACAACATGTCCTCTTCTTCTTCACACTAGGGTCCCAAAAATGGAACTATTTGTTCAAACACACACACACACACACAGTTCTCTTGATAGGGCCTCACATCACACTGTTGTTGACAACTACCGACACATACCCCCTAAAAGTATGCCCGAAAAGGATTTACCCTTTCTAGCAACACCTGCGCAGCAAGTGCAGTCTCACCTGAGATGTCTGAAGGAGGGCTGCAGCGACCAAGTTTCCACAGTGGGAAGACAACTTCACGTTATCTGGTACCCTATTGCAACATCACCTAGAAATCCATTTCAATACTGTACTATTATCTAGATCTACTTATCATTATCATCATTAAACAATCATAGTTACCTAGATTTATATAAATAAATACATAAACATACATTAAATCAGCAACCACTGCAACACCTCGCATCATTCATATGTAAAAGGAAAATATAGATATAACATAACCATTCAACAATTCATCTGATCCATCGTAGATTTAACCCAAATAATGCAGACACCATATAATTCATATTAAACAATGCATTCCACATATCTATGACAATATAAATCAAATTTACAAAATACTGATCAAGTTCCCTTCATAGGATAGAGTCTTTATCCCATCAATAGAAGAATTGAAACACAAAAGACAAAACGTTCCTCAATCGATTATTATTCGAAAAAAAATAGACAATAAATTAATCGGTCAATAAACATATGCACAGATAGATTATTCCAGATGATCTTTCGATTTGCAATCCTAACTGTACTTACAGGATCACTAGGCCATTAGAAAATCATCCACTTGACCAATCTCTAACTAACTTAACAAGAATTTCCTAGTTTGTCAGTTTCTTCATTTATCGTGGTTGACTTTTATCTTTCGCGAAGTCCTTCCTGTCAGTGGACGTAGCATAATTTACGTGTTCGAACCCCTTTCGACCATTAATCCCCCATGGAAACCCAACCTTACTATCCTTACCCCAACCAACTTCCAGCTTCAACTAAGTTGCAACCCCCTCAATCTCCCCTTGCACCGCAATGATAGGTGTACACCCAACATAATCAATATCCAAACCATCTTGCCCCCCAAAACTAACAATCCTAGCAGAATAGAAGAAACGAGTGTAATGCGAGAATAACCAACATTAGAGTGGGGGTGGACAACGTCCTAACACCTCGATAAATAATGGAGCCAATATGGAAAACCATGACCCTAATCACCCTCACAAAAAAGGAAAAAAACCACAGTTAAGGAGTAATCACCCATGTGCTTTATGTAATGTCTAAAGACACTAAACACATCATTTTCCACACTTATTTATATCTCACCATATTTTGGATGAGTCTAACTTCTGCAAACCTACCACTGCCTCTCAAGCATCACCCTCTCCCCCAAAGCTGACCCAACCTCCTGTAGTGCTGCAAAATCATTTTCCCACTCAAGGGGTAGACACAACACAACCCACAACATACTATATTTCATCATCCAGCCAAACCCCTAAGTCTAGTGTTTAACAATTTTTCACCTTATCAAAAGAAGAAAATATCAAGCTCCAAACAATGATGAAATTAGTGTTGTTCAACTAACACTATGTCTACCAGCAAGTCTAGTGACCCTTATCCCAATGAACCCACCATGTAGTTACCTCGCCCCGATTCCAATGTAAACCACAAGGATCCAACATTTCCACTAAGAAATTTCATGGCTAATGCTAATGCTCATTGTGCACCCAATTATAACATCATCAATGATTTGTCCTAGACCCTTGCTGCCATGGTGACTTTGGATGTTCTTAGGAACTGTTCGAGATAGCCCAAAGCATTGTTTGTTTGACACAATGGCCACACCAAGAGGTGTTTGAATCAATGTGTGAGAAATATAAATGTTTTACCTTCTTTTAGTCAACCAGAATATATAAATCATTATGTCATCATTCAAATAATCAAATGCATCAGTTAAATCAACTAAGAGTCATAAGCACATTCATCATATCATAGGAGACACGAGAATATTTGGAATTTTAATCTTTATTTATTGTACATGTAATACAACTATATTTCGATTATAATCAACAACTAATAATAAAAAGTGCACCAACACTGAAACATGACCCAACCTTGTTTTCTGAGCTCCAACTAAGAATGGTTTGAGTAGTCAAATTCTCAAGTGCAAGTTACTTTTTGCAATGTTGATGCCAACCTATGATTGACATCAATGTTTTGCTTAACACCGATGCTCATCGTGGGGTGTTAGAATGCCTAGATTAATTCACTTAATATTTAACTATCGACCGGGGTTGGTAGGATTCGAGTTGCTACAAAATTTATGAGAAGTTAGAGGGTGTCGTGTAAATATTTTAACAAACAAAAGATTGAAATATCTTTCAAAATGAAAAACCGATTCAAACTCCTAAGAATGCAATTATTGATATAATCGAACCAAGACCAAACATCAAACTAAAATAAGATCAAGCTATATTACTTTAAGTAACAAATGAGAATGCAATCGCTACTTTTTATGACAAAGTCTATTCAGTGACATCAAAAACTAACTAAGCAAAGAAAGTGTACATTTGGAAATGCAAGTACAACAACTAAATAATTTATGATCAAATAACTCCTAGATAAAAAGGATATTATCAACAACTACTTAAAAGGCTATGATGCAAAGAAAACTTAAATAAGTGAATGGAAAACTAAGTAGGAGAAAAAAGTAGAAAACTTTAATAAAGAAAACTGAATAAGAGAAGCAAGTAGAAAACTTAATAAAGAAATTGAATTCTATTACAGTCAAAGCATACATCAAATACTAAAGAACCATAACTTAAAACAGTTTTAAAACACATTAAAAACACTAAAACAGAACTGTGGGCTGAATGACAGACTGAACTGCAGGTCTGCAAAATAGACTGGAAAACATAATGGAAGGAAGGTCAAGATGACAAGCAGAACAGACTCTCTGAATGACAGTCTGTATAAAGAAAATAGTATAAAATAACCTAAATGATCTACTTCTCAGCTGATTTTATGCATATGAAGATGCAATGCATATGGAACAATAAATAAACCTATTTAATCATCAAATTTAGCAGTAAAATAAACTTAACAAAATTCATGAACATCAAGAATCGTTGCTTATTAATAAACAAACTAAAATTCAAATTGCATAATCTTACTACAGAGAAGAAATAAATAGAACTTAGTCTATTTAAATTGATAAAAACAATCTACTCTATCCTCTTGTGAACAAAACTAAATAATAAGCTCGAAATGAAATGACAGAAACACATGGAAAACAACTATGCACACAGTTTAGCTATTTAATTCTGGAAATAAAATGCATTGCAGAAAGCAAATGAAACAAACATTTATAGTAACTTAATGAAATAAACAAACTAGAAATCAAAAATAACTTAGCTACAAGGAAAAATAACAAAAACAAGAAAAGAAAACCCCTGGTTGATGAGGGGCCCTCTTAGCAATTAGCGGTAACTCCCGGCTAGTGCTTATATGAAGAAAATCATGAACAACGGAATGTAGAACTTCTATTAAAAATAATGAACAATATTATAGTGTTCTTCTCTCAGAAAATTGGTTGTCTAAATAATGAAAATGATCCACACCCAACACTCACGCATAGGCTGGTATTTATATTGTTTACAAGATATGAGCAAGTCAAGCCTTTAGTGGTCGACTGCTCTCTAAATTTAGTCAATCATAATGGATATTAACAAATCAAATCCCAACGCACATTCACCGAGTTGGATGCATTGTCTGTTTGTTTGTTTGTTTGCGTACTTGTTATTAATTCACCCAAACAAGCTATATAACTTGCAAATGAATATACACATTAAGTAACATATCACATATGCTTTAAATAATGTTTATTTAAATCAATAAAATCATAAAATGACAATAATATATGGATTATATATAAACCTTTAATGTATTCATACCTTGGGATAAATGGTGATCTACGTGGCAGAAAATACATAAAAAGATAACAAAGCATATGTTTCAATGAGTAATTTAATTGCGAAAAATGATAATAAATCTTGGTTCAACATTCCCCCAAACCAGAGAAATGCCAAGTTCCACTGAGCAAAAAATAAAATAAAGCGATCACACTGTCGTAGAGAACTTTGAGATGTGAGCGAGCAACGGGAATATGTATAAATGAGTGAGTTCATAAGGTTTATAATTAGTTCAACCATATCCAGAGTAAACTTTGGATAGGTTGAGCATATGATACAAAGACATAAATCACATTTATGATAAGATTGATCAACAAGAAAATTGGTCATTTGATAATTTACATGCACGATTGGGTAAAAGGATAGGTTTACTAAGAGTGAAATGATAATTAAAAAAAACTTTTAAGTTCAAAGCATTCACATGGAGGTAAAAAATATTTGTCAAAAACAAAATTTGGTTAGCAAATTTTAATCACAAGTGTTGTAATATCACCAAGTTTTATTAGATCATCATTTGGTCTTTCATTTGGACTATCATTCGATCCTTCATAAAGTTATGCTTCATGCTATAACCAAGTTCCACTGCTTAAATGATCCTGAAAACACTTATCATTTGTCAGAGATAAATAGATCTGTCATAATAATAAAAAAGAACAGCCCAATGTTTCTTAATCCTCCCCCCCACAAACCAAAGATATGGCGTGTCCTCAACCCATGACAGAGAAGATTTGATTGTTCCAGATAAAATAAATAGTTCTATCATGATTTTTTATTATTTTGTAAGAAAAAGAAAAACTAACTATTAAATGGAAATGATGCAGATATGTATATTCATGAAAAATATAATAGTGCTTAGAAAGACCACTCGAATGTTTTAAAATCTCTCTCTCTCTATATACATAACTGAAAGAAATTCCATAGGAAAAGCTACTCATCCACGCCTTATTTAAAAATATCTTGTCATGACAAAATATTTTAAGTTTACCCAGAAATGTGTGAGATTTACAGCTATGGCTCCCATTTCTAAGATAATTATATCCTAGATATTGATTGAATTAGATGGCAGGATCCAAGCCCTACTTACAGCCATTCTCTAATTACATCGTAAACAATTGGCCTACACATGTTTTTATATATATATTGGTTTTTAAATATATTATCATCTTTCTGAACCATGTGCATAGTGGTGCATTAACTATATCTCCTTTACCCGGTCTTTCCCCACTACTAGCAGACCTGTTCAGTACCCTAATGGGTTTATCTTGGTACCATGCAAGAATAATCCCATTGGCAGTGAGCCTGTTCAGTACCCTGATGAGTTTACTTGCATTTATTGAGCTTTCTTGTTTTAAGTCTTTACTTAGCATCAACTTGCTTCCAGCAGGCCTGTTTAGTACCCCGATGGGTTTTCCTTGTATAATGATATTAAATATATGGAAGCCAATTGGCACTAGAGCATGTTAAGTCCTTCTAAACACATAATTCAATTTTGTAAAATAAACTTATAAGTAATTTAATAATGGCCTTAACCATATATCATGTAAAAAGAGAATAACTTAAAGCTGTTTTTTGTCCGTACAGTCCTTCTTCTTCATAAAAGATAAGTAATATTTTCCACAAGCATAAATTCCACTTACTCTCGAGTTATCACCAAAATACTTGAGAGAATTTTTTATAACAAGTATAGGATGAACTAGTTAATCCATAGGCATAAGGTGATATTTGAAAAAGATGATAATGAGAGTAGGTATGTCAAGCAACTGTTCAAAATAGAAAATCAGAAATATACATGTCTGAATCAAAATACCAAAAACTATTTGAATCATAAAAGAAATGGTTTAGAGTGATATACAGAGAATTTTTTTAAATTGTCACTATAAGCTGTAAATTTCAAAAGTCCCCCAAGAAAAGTTAAGATACTTGATGAGTGTTTTAGTGTACTTCCCTTTTCCAAATAATACTCCATGAGCTTCTTATAGAGATAAAGTGTTTGTAACCAATTGAAAAAACAATTGTTAGATGACCCATATTTATTTATAAAAACATATATAACATTATAGAAAGGAAAAGAGTCACTTGTACTAAGCTTTTCATAAATGGCTCTTATTTATTTGATAAAACAAAAACATATTTACATAATATCCTATTCTACTTTGAAAGAGAGAAAACAATTATATTCAAGTGTATGAATCCTTCCAATGTAACCAAGTTTGAAGCAAAATTAAAAATATACCTTTATCCACATACAAGAAAAATATAGCAGTGATTGTCTAGATACAAAGAACCAAGTAACCTGTTTGATTTAGTAGCAATAAGAATTGAAGGATGGGATGGTATCGTGGCTTGGTTTCCTCTTGGAACCATAGTTCAATGTACCTTATGTATTCTAGGTTCTCTTCTTTATTTGTTATGTCACGAGGTCTTGCATCAAGCCCTAGAATGTATATAGAATCTTTGTTTAGTGATGGGGAATATTCAGGTCCTAATGCTTGTCCTTCATCAAATGACATGCATTCTATGTTGATCTTATCTTCTTGTGGAAAAGGCCAAGTAGAAACTTCATTTTCTTCTGTATTGTCTATGACTCCTAGATCTACCACCTCTCAAGGTCTTGTATTAATTTCTTGTAATAATGTTGGTGAGGTAGGTGAGGTGGGTAAATGTTGCAGTGCAACACTATAAGCATATTTTACGGCTTTCTTATTGTTAGAATGTGGAATAGATTGAACAGGAATGTGCGTAGGGCATAGAGGAATTTTATCAGAAGGTGTTTGGGGCTAGTGGAATTGATTGGCTTGTGTAGTTAATCCTGCCTAGAAAAATTGTTGAAAATCTTGTGGAAAGTGTAGAGGAACAAGAAATGTTGCAACATCCGAGAGAGTATCCCTATGATCATAAGATGAGACAAAAAGGTTTTGTGAACAAGGTTGATAAGGGTTAAGATGAGGATGCAATGATTGAGAAGAAGGTATATTCTTACCAGTCTTGAATTTTCCTCTTTAGTACCTTCTACATAATTCACAAACATCATCATATGATAACTGAAATACATCACCTCTTCCCATAAGACTTAAAATTTCTAAATATTCATTTTTATGCATCTGAGTAAACGTTTTTTCAAGGTATCCTTCCCCAACAGTCTTAGTTTTGATCTCTGAAGGTTGTATTGAAAGCGTTCGACATAGTTTTCCAAAATTTCTTCTTCTCCCTGGGTTATTTCGAGGATGTCCTCCTTGATTCTACAATAATATTTGTATCGTTTTAAGAATATATGTTTCATATCTTCCCATGTTTGAATGGAGTTCCCACCTAGGCTCATGAACCATCGGAGGGCTGGTCCTTTCAAGGTAAGAGGAAACATTTTTGTATTTTGAACATCATATCCTCTACAGAGTATTTCCAATTGAAATAAAAATTCATCAGGGTATTCATTCTCTAGTCCGTGAAAATTTGGTAAAATGGATGGGGGAATGCGCTGCATTTGTGCCACTCCCCCTGGATCTCTAATAGGGAATTCAAAGGTAATGACTTCTTCATCCTTCTCCCCTACCATAGATTCCCACAACATAAGTAGTTATTCATGTATTTATATTGAGGTTCCTCTTTCGAATGTTCCTGTCAGTTTGTTAGCATGATGGGTAGTGGTTACAACACCACTAAGTGATTTAAATGTTAAAATAAGTCAAACACTTGGATGAAATTAATAAACTCATGCTAACTCTTTGTATGAAAGAAAGAAACAGAATACTAAAAGGCAATGGGTGTGGGGGTAATGGTTTTAGTGTATCTACCTTTATAATCTCTAGCTATGTTCATGAAAAACTAAACTAAAGAAAATCCTATGCTACTACTATTGCTGGATTTGGGGGTGTCTGTTATAATCGATGCACAGGTTCTTACCTCTTGTCTTACCACTCCCCTGCCACCAGCCTATAAGGAAACTCTATTTATTCTACCTTACAAAACAATTCCCCGGCAACAACGCCAAAATGTTGGGTGTTATAATTCCTAGAGTAACTCTCCTATTATTTAATTATTGATCGGGGTTGGTAGGATTTGAGTTACTACAAAATATATGAGAAGGTAGAGGGTGTCATGTAAATATTTTAACAAACAAAAGATCGAAAGATCTTTCAAAATGAAAAACCGAGTCAAACTCCTAAGAATGCAATTATTAATATAATTGAACCAATACAAAACATAAAACTAAAATAAGATCAAGTTATATTACTTTAGTTAACAAATGAGAATACAATCACTACTTTTTATGACAAAGTCTATTTAGTGACTTTAAAAACTAACTAAGCAAAGAAAGTGTACATTTGGAAATGCAAGTACAACAACTAAATAATTTATAAACAAATAACTCCTAACTAAAAAGGATACTATCAACAACTACTTAAAAGGATATGATGCAAAGAAAACATAAATAAGTGAATGAAAAACTAAGTAAAAGAAACAAGTAGAAAACTTTAATAAAAAAAACTGAATAAGAGAAGCTAGTAGAAAACATAATAAAGAAACTGAATTCTATCCTACAAGTCTTTGTTGGTAATCACACAGTGAAAAATGAAACTATTCCTAAATATAACACTACTAATCCTAAGTTTTACATGCAAATGGATAAATTAATCCAAAAGCATAATTATAAAACAATACAATAGTAAGAAGAATCAGAAACAAATAAAAGAAACAAAACATACCCTAACTCAAAACCATGTTCAAGGAGAAAAGAGGTAGATAAAAGAATAAAACTTTAATAAATAAGTTAAAACAATCAAACTTATAGTCTAAATAATAAATAAAATTGTTATCTAACTATTACAGTCAAAGCATACATCAAATACTAAAGAACAAGAATTTAAAACAATTTTAAAACAAATTAAAAACACGAAAACCAGAACTATGGGCTGAATGATAGACTGAACTACAGGTCTACAAAATAGACTCGAAGGAAGGTCAGAATGGCAATCTAAACAAATTGTCTTAATGACAGTCTGTATAAAAAAAACAATATAAAATAACCTAAATGATATACTTCTTAGCTGATTTTATGCATATGAATATGCAGTGCATAAGGAATAGTAAATAAACCTATTTAATCATCAAAATTAGCAGTAAAATAAACTTAAACAAATTCATGAACATCAAGAATCATTGCTTATTAATAAAAAAATTCAAATTCAAATTGCATAATATTATAACAGAGAAGAAATACACGGAACTTAGTCTATTTAAATTGATAAAAACAATCTACTCTATCTTCTTATGAACAAAACTAAATAATAAGCTGGAAATGAAATGACAGAAACAAATGGAAAACAACTGTGCACGTAATCTAGCTATTTAATTCTGGAAATAAAATGTACTGCAGAAAGAAAATGAAACAAACATTTACAGTAACTTAATGAAATAAACAAACTAGAAATCAAAACTGAAATGGCTACAAAGAAAAATAATGAAAACAAGAAAAGAAAACCTCTCATTGATGAGGGGCCCTCCCAGCAATCAGGGGTGACTCTCGGCTAGCGCTTACACAAACAAAATCATGCAATAGCAGAATATAGAACTTCTATTAAAAATACTGAATAGTATTACAACGTTCTTCTCTCAGAAAACTAACTATCTAACTAATGAAAATGATCCACACCCAACACTCATGCAGAGGCTGGTATTTATGTTGTTTCCAAGAGATGAGCAAGTCGACCCTTTAGTGGTTGAATGCTCTCTAAATTTAGTGAATCAGAAAGGCCGTTAACAAATCAAATCCTAGCACATAAGTATCTTCCTTCTCTTTCGCGATTTTGGTTCTCTTCATCGTGATATGGCATGTGAGCTCCTTCCTTATCGTGGCTGATGGAATGGTGTCAAGAAAAGGAAGCATACACAGTAGGTATTCTAGAATGGAGACATTCCACCCTTTAAACACGTGGGAAGTAGGTACGTTACAAATTGGTTCCATCATTTAATGCATGAGATTGGTTATTAACAGCACGTAGACCGATTAGTGATCTGGATGAAAAGATGGATAGCGAGTTGGAAGGTGAGCTACATAGTGATTTGGACAGCGAGCTGGATCGTGAGCTAGACAACGAGTTGTATCATGAGCTAGATCATGAGTTGGAGAGCGAGCTGGATCATGAGCTAGACAACGAGCTTCGTTGTAAGCTGGATAGCGAGATGGATGTGTTGTCTGTTTGTTTGTTTGTTTGCGTACCTTTTATTAATTCTCCCAAACAGACTATATAACCTGCAAATGAATATACACATGAAGTAACATATCACATATGATTTAAATAATGTTAATTTAAATCAATAAAATCTTAAAATGACAATATTACATGGATTATATATAAACCTTTAATTTATTCAAACCTTGGGCTAGATGGTGATTTGCGTGGTAGAAAATACATAAAAAGATTAAAAAACATATGTTTAAATGTGTAATTTAATTGCCAAAATGATAGTAAATCTGGGCTCCACACTCATCATATATGTTGGTCATATATTCCTCTCATCACTACTGTTGGTCATAGGTCTTGTCATCAATCATCTTATTTATCTTCTCACTATTGTTCATCATTGTTGTTGGTTAACCCTATTGAACAATATCTGGCCATCAAAGGTCTGCACATAGTAGGATTATGCATTATCATGACATAGTATCATGTATCATTGTTGCATACTAGCTCATACCATTATTTGGACATGATTTTGAACACTACTACACATACACTTGTTTTCTTCTTGCACACGCACATACCAGTATACCATTTGCTGTATATATGCTCATATTTCATCACATTTGTACACATATCACCTTTGAACTTCAACTTTGACTATACAACTTGTCCATTATTCACATATTTGTACAATCACTGTACATCCACTTGATTACTCATCATAGTGTATCATGCATGTATAACACTAATATCAAGTGAACATCATCACTGTACATATTTACTATATTTACTGTAGATCACATACATACGCAAGATACGGTATATGCCATCACTATATTCAATCACTTTGTACATACGTTATACACTTGTCATGCCAAATCAAATCTTGATGTTGTAGAAGATTTAGAATATTGGAGTGTTAGAGAAATACACAAGATAGGACTTGTCAAAATTCAAGTCTGTGAAAGAGAGTAGCAACACTTCCAAACACTCATACTGTCTTATTAAAACTCACAATTTTTGTAAGGTAAGAGGGTAGTACAAAATCGGGACTGTCATAAGTTGAATTATTCCTAAAAAAAATGTACCTTCTGCTTCTATTAAAAAGTAGTTAACCTCAAGTCTCTTGCTGATGCAAGTTCTAGATCAATCACTTACCTCATTCTCCTAGACAATGAGTTTTCCCTTATCCAATCAACGAGCTACTTCTTTTGCACATTCGTTTGTTCTTATGTCAACACAAAAAAATATTGCTACAACATTCGTGTATGTTTGTTTGCTACTCCACCTTGGCCTCAATCCATCAACAACTATGAGTCCACTCATTAGCTCATTAATTGGATGTGTTGGAGTGTGCAAGCACCTATAACTAAAGTGCCCAAACATCTTGTGCAATATCCATCAAACCTCATTTCCATGAGTCACAAAGGAACTTGGATTTGAATATGGAAAAGAATTGGAAAACTCATATGTTTCTGCAACATTATTTTCCTTTCCTACTGCAATGAGATTTCCAGTGGTAATTTCATAAATATCAACATCATTAGTGACGAATAAAACCACCTTGGGAAAACCAGTATGTGTCATTTGATACACAGAAAGCAATTTTGAATATAGAGAAGGGACATACAAAACATTTTGAAAACTACCATGTTCTAAGTGAATTGTACCTTTTCCTTTCGATGAAATTTTTGAATCATCTCCCATGTGGATGGATATGAAACTTTCAGACTCCAATGATGAGAAAGATTCTTTTCTTGCAGCCATATGATTCAAACATCCTGAATCTATGAGAAGATATTTTGAATTTGAAACATTTTCCATGAGTGCATGGCCTCTTTATGTATGATCATTCCAATCTACATAGTCCTGGATACCTGGCTCATGCTACTTAAAAAATCGATCACCTATGCTTTTATAATGCATTAAAATGTTCATGAGGATAAAAAGGGTGACTAGTACAAATGGCATTCAAAAAGTGTGCCCTGCCACACTTTTAAACCAATTTCACCCAAACTTCAGAACCTCGCCATGACCAAACTGTGTATTTGTTTCGTGAACCATTTGCAACAAAGCAATCAACACTTTGATCAATTCACAATGAAACACTCCTCCCATTTAGAGGAACCCATGAATATAGATCAATTTTAGACAAGAATATACCAAGTGGACTGTGTTTTAAATTATTACTTTTTCATATTCCATACTTTTGTCATGTCCTTTACTACACTTGGGTATGTGTGTTACAGAGAGAAAATTCATTTGTATTGGGGGTGCCACAATAGACAGTATGAAACCAAAAATCAATATTTCCCAATACATAAGAGAAGTAAGCAAGTCTAACACTACGGGATATAGAACCATACCTTGTTCTGGATGGTTGAAGTAGATCCCTGTTGAGATCTTCCGATGCAATTGCAATTATAATTTTCTCTCAACAACGGAAAACAAAGAAAGCATGATATATATAAATGTGTAAACACTAATCTAGCATATATAATTTGTCATGTATAAGAAATCAAATAAATCCATGGATTCAATATTCATATTCAAAATGCACATGAATTGGATAAGAAAATATATTCCTATTAATAAATCAGAGATACAATAGTGACAAACGCTGTCGGCACTTCTGTGAATCGGAGAATCCGAGTCCTCCACCTAAGCCTCCACCACTTCAATCCACCATCTTTGGATAGCAAGCTCACAAAGAAAAGGAAATCTTGGGAAGAACACTATGTGCTCCAAGGGATAAAGGGATGTAGACTCAAGTATAAGCAAAGTTAAGGCAACAATGTACTATAGTTTCCTTACTCTTCAATTTCTCCTTCTTCAATGTATCTAAGCGGTTCCTTATATAGCACTCTGAAGAGGTGATGGAGGATTGAATCCAAGCAATCTCAAGGCATTGGGAAGGCCAAGAGTCAAGTTATTGAGACTCAAATGAGGAAAACTCCAAAAATATTTGTCATTTTGCACACATCCTGATGTAGACGGGTTTGAGGGTAAAAGTTGTGTATACACGTGGGTATCGCTTTAAAAGTCATATGTATGTATAAATAGGCAATTTTTGGGGATGATATTGGAACATAAAAGCATGATATAATTCCATGGGGTCCAAGGATTCTGTAGAGGGACGAGGAAGGCCATAAATGAGTGATCTACTGGGTGTGGTAAAATCAGCTATAACAGATGCCCCTTAATGTGTGAGGTTAAAGGGGTAACATGATGGCTGAAATACATTATAAAATCCATCCCAGAAGTGGATTAATGAAGGATCAGGTGGAAGAACCAACCACTCATTAGTATAATACAATAATCAATCTCTTCATGTGACGGCAAATACATGGAGCAGTCCCGGATACATAAGAGTACAATGTCCACGAATATGAATGATATACAAAGTGTCATTTTTTTCATCACCACATAAAATATACAATGGATCAATATCTCAATAATGGATGAAGACATCCAATATACAATAGAAATACTGGAATGATGATCAGGAGAGATGAAATCTCATGAATATTAGCATGATCAAGGAGGTAGCATATATGGAATTCCACCAAGATGGAAGAGCTTCTACACAAACTGCTATGAGTACATGTCCTACTATGTGAATAGATGTGTCAAGGCCGAACATAGTAGTCCATCATCTGATTATCGGTCATTGATGTATACCGTTAACAGATGCAAGATAAACCAATGAGAATGAAAATGAGAATCAAGGTACCGAGTGAAATGTAACAAGTGTGAATAGATGTGTCGAGGTTTAACACTTGAAATAATTCATCAATCATGGGACATTGATGTATTCCCAAAACTGTTGATGGTGGGAGAACCTACCACTGATGATTGTAAGTTTCAAGGCACTCAAATGACTCTAGACTCCTATTCTAGAATAAATGATCTGATGTCGATGGAATGGAATCCACTGGAAGGAGGAAATTACGGACTTCCCCCATCAACTAACATGAGGTACTTGGCAAAGCTTTATAATGTGGAAGAACTCAATGGGCAAGATATGCATGAACCAGTGATAGTGCTGGGAATGGTTGACATGAAAAGTAAAGATAACTGAGGATTGGTCAACTCAGGCTTCAACTTCCTTCGAACAAGAGAATAAGAAAAGTGGTGATTGAAGGTAGGAAGCATGGACTCGATATGCAAACTGGGACATCTCCATGAAATAGGAGTTATCAATAGAGGCTCCATGGGGACTCGAAGCATAACTAGTCGATGGAGATAAACTCAGAGTAACGAGTACATCTCCTAACGTCAAACTAATACCCCAACCAACAGAAGTGATATATAGTGCTCTGTTTGAAGGTGGCATGACTCAACTTCTGCCAAAGATAACATCTTTTCCCATCTGGATTTTTATATTTTTTATTTTTTTGGACTTTTTCAGATATTTTGAAAATCTTCAAAAGGAATAAAAGTGCTTTATAGTACATATATAGAAGTATATGAGTGCCACGAACATGCAAGCTAGCTCCAAGCAGTGGAACATACCTATGCTCAATGCAAGGAAACATGTGCAGGATAATGACACTCAAGGAAAGGTCTCTTACTAGCAAAGGGTTGATCAAGGTGCAAAGGATATGTAGAAGGATCTTCTTGGACAGACATGAGACGAGCTCGAGCTATATGGTTGATAACTCGAAGTTAGGGAGGTGGCTGTTATGGAGAGAAACTTTCTATGGCTTGGGGTGTACCACAAGAGACATCTAGACACCAGAAATCAATCTTTCCCAATATGCAAGAGAAGCCAAGCATATAACACTAAGGGACCTCGAATCATACCTTATTTCAGATGGTTGAAGTAGATCTCTGTTGAGATTTTTCCAATACCGCTTGTGCTAAAAATTTTCTCTCAACAACAACAAATAAGACATGCATGGTATATAATATGGTGTTATATCTACTCTAAAATATATAATCAACAATGTATAAGCAATTAAACATATCCATGGATTCAATATTTACATTCAAATGCACATTATTGGACAGGAGAAGATATTTCTATTAATCAAGTTAGATATTACACGAGTGACAACCTTTGTCAGCATGTCTACGAATTGGAGAAACTGAGTCCTCCACCTGGGCCTTGACCACCTCAATCCTCCAGACAAAAGTATATGCAAACTATGGGAACAATGGACTATAGTTTCGTTGCTCTTCAATTCATATTTCTTCAATGTATCAAAGGGGTTCCTTATGTAGCACTACAAAGGGGTAATGGAGGGTTGAATCTGAGTGATCTTAGTGAATATGGAAGGCCAAGAGTCAGGATCTTTGGACTCATTCAAGGAAAAATCCAAAATTGTTTAGCTTTATGCACACATCCCGATGTACACGAGTTTGAGGTAAAATGTCACTTGTACACGCAAGTATGGGATTAAAAGTCACGTACAACATGGGTTTTTAGGGATGAATTTGGAAACATCAAAGTTAAATATTAGTACATAGTATCTAAAGAGTCTGTAGAGGGACATGGAAGGCCATAAATATGTGATCAACCATGTGTGGGAAAGTCAGCTATAACAGATGCCCCCTGATGTGTGAGGTCATAGGGGTGACATGATGGTGAATACATTAGAAAATCCATCCTAGAAGTAGAGTGATGAAGAACCAGGTGGAAGAACCAGCTATCCATTAGTATAGTACAGTAATCAATCTCTGCATGTGACTGCAAATACATATAGCAGTCCAAGATACATAAGAGTACAATGGCCATGAATAGGCATGATATACAAAATGTGACATGTGTGGTCATCACCACGTACAATATATAATATCAAAATCTCCATTGTGAAGATATACAATAGTAGCAAGACTTCTGTGGTGGTTAATTGTAGTAGGAGTCGGAAAAACCGCAATATTCATAACTTTATATCGATGTTTCGAATCCAAAATAGGATCCATCCATATCAGAATCTCCATGGCAAACTGTCCTGATGATGGATCCTGTTTTGGATTCGAAGTGTCGATATAAAATTATGAATGCCATGGTTTTTCTGACTCCTGCTACGATATAAAATAGATCAGGATCTCCATAGAAGCTGAAGATATACAATGGATCAATATCTCCATAATGACTGAAGATATCTAACATACACTGGAATCAAATCACGAGAGCTGAAATCTCATGAACACTAGCATGATCAAAGAGGTAGCATATGTGAAGTGCCACCAAGATGGAAGGTCTTCTACTAAAATAGCTACAAGTACATTTCCTACTATGCAAATAGAGGTTTTGAGGTCGAACATAGTATTCCATCATATGATTACCAGTAATTGATGTATACCGCTAATAGACATGAGATCACCAACCGATAATGGAAATGGGAATCAAGGTACAGAGTGCAATCCAATAAGTGTGAATATATGTGTTGAGGTCGAACACTTGGAATAATATATCGATCATGGGACATTGATGTTTTCCCAAAACTGTTGATGGCGAGAGAACCTACCACTGATGACAATAAGTCTCAAGGAACTCAAACGACTCTATACTCCCATTTTCAGAATAAATGATCTGATGTCGATGGAATGTAATCTGCTGGAAGGAGGGAATTAAGGAATCCCCCATCAACCAACACAAGGTACTTAGAAATGTTGTATAATTTGGAAGAACTCAAACAAGATGTGCACAAACTAGTAACAATACTCGGAATGGCTGACATGCAAAGTCAAGATAACTAAGGAATGGCTGACTCAGGATTCAAATTCCTTCAAACAAGAGCATAAAGATGAATGGTGACTGAAGGTAGGTAGCATGGACTCGATATGCAAAATGGTACATCTCTGTGACACAGGAGGCATCAACAGTGGCTCCATAGGGACTAAAAGCTTAACTAGTTGTTATACCAAAATCCTATCACCATCATGTGATAAGAATCTTAACATACCTATTTTCCCTTAATCATAGCACTTGGAGTGAAAACTCATATCATTTGTCAATCTTTCACAAAAATGCTCAGCACTGCGCTTTCCCCTTTATCCATGAGCGATACCTTGCTCACACCGCCTATCCCTTGTTAGCCACAAGTGGTGGCACCACTTATGGCCCTTAGTCCATAAGCATTTTTTACTTGAATCACTCTATCATTGAAGGAGAAAAGTGGTACGCTGGGTAAAATGGGAAAACAAGAATTTTATTGAGGCTTCTAGATCATGAGCCTCGTGTCCTCCCTTATCCCTATCATTGTGGCTCAGTTGATCTCGAGATCCCCCATCCTAGGATCTTAGAGGCCACCTCATCCACAAATCTCTCAACCATCCCTATCCATTGAGCCTTATAAATATGAGCTCATGTCAATGGTTGAGGGGAGAACCATTGAGGTATTGTTATGCTGTTGGATTGACCACTTGGCCCAAGCCATTGGAGATCATAAAGAGCAAAGTTGGAGCTTATGGGCATGAAAGTGTTTGGTTTCATGGAGATGCATGTCAACACTAAGGCTTAATTGGTTGTAAACTTCTCCATTTTTATCTTAATGCAAAGCTGATTTCCGTCCAACATTATTGTTGTTGTTTGATTTCACATGTATATGTTGTTAGATTCCTTAGTCACTAACATGGATCAATAGATTATATTTTGGCAGCTTTGATGTGTTTGCGTGTTTGATCTGATTGCAGGTACACAGGGTTACTATCGAAGCATCACATTCTAAGTATCTACGACATCCAAGGAGGGTCTTCCACCTTTGTAGTTCATTTGTTCTAGATCTGAACCATTCAGACCAGTGGAACACCTTACTATCTACAGAACGTGAAATATTCCTATTAACAAATCTAGCAACTCCACTAGGGAATGAATATATGTATCATTTGATCTGATCTTCCTTAGTCTTTTAACTCTTGTCCGAATCTAGGCTCCTTCTCCAACTCTCTTTAGTCAAATCTACTATCTAACTCAGTGGATTTTGGTTTGAAACTTCCAGATCTGTTTAGATCTGAAATATTTTCGACCTTTTATCCTCTTTCTCACACTCAATCTATCAGTTTTTACCTTAATCTGGTCTTTTTCTGACTTGATCTATCATTCTCCTTGATGTTTTGGATTTACAAAGGGAACTGCACATGTCTTGTTGGCAAGGAGCGGTGCCACTGCTTGAGTCATGTTAGCCATATGCGGTGCCACTGCCTAAATCCAGTGAGCAAGAAGTGGTTCTGCCTCAAAAATGCCTGTCAACAGCTTCATCTGCACGGTGCTAGGTAGGCCCTATTCTAGACTTTCTATTTTTATTTTTGTGTGTTTTTGGCTTACTTTTTTAGTGTTATATACCCTCTACATTCAAAGAGAGTTTATGTTTCTTGAGATCCATGCTGAGAGATAAATTATCCTTTGAGATCTTTTCTTTGCTTGAAACCTCTTTCTCTTTTATGTAGATATTATTTGTTGGGATTGGAAATATACATTTCATTTTCATGTGTAGGCTTTGGTTTGTTTCCGACTTGGAATGCATGAGTGATACATGTTGTTTTGATTCTTTGTTTTCTTGGGGCGATTTTTGTTTCCTTCCGCATGTTTATTTTTTCAGTGCTTGGTAGGAAATATTTGTTCTTCGTTTCCTTCTGTTTCAAAGAGAATTTTTAGTTTTCTCTCGCCTTTTCTTTGTTCACAAGCGTTGTTGAACGATTTTATTCTTGTTTTGTGCATGATTGTTTGAAATTATAGATCTTACTTTCATTGAGAAGAAACATCTGTTTTCATCTTTGCATGCATTAGAGTTAGTTTTTTGTGGAAACGTTAGTGAAATCATCTTTCCATTAAGTTTTTATGCATCTTTTTCAAGCATGAAAAGATAGGAAACTTTTTTGGTTTATTTATGTTTGATGTTCTTGCGATCTATTTCTTATTTTCTTTAGAGATTGTTTGGGGTGCATTGATATTTTACTTTCCATTTGAAAATATAGAATTGCATTTGCATTTAGGTGTGCNAATTTCAAGTTTTCATTCCATGGTTCCACCTAAACGCACAAGATAAAATTAATGGTAGTACTAGGTTAAAACTTTTAGCAATTTGAGTGATAAGTTAGAGACATGTTTGGGCGTCATTAAGTGTAGGAGCTATCGTTGCTTGTCTGCATTACATCCCGGGACTCGCACGGTTCTTCCACGTACCGTCGATATATCGAATGGCCTTGCACATACACTTGAGGTATATAGAAAGGTACTTTACGTACTTGATTGTATATCGAAAGGCCCCTTGTGTACGGTTATGCATTAGATAACACTACTACCAATTTGAGCTCCCATGTACCTTGCGTATATCGGGAGACCCTTTTAGGAATGCTCAAACCATCTGAGGTATCCTTTTGGCCTGTCTTGTGAGGTTCCTGATTGTTATCCACTCCTTTCACATGTTTGCTTATTGCTTTTAGTTTAAGTTGTACTTGCTTGTGCGTGGTAGTTAGGGGGTTATTATAGAGTTTAGAGATGGCATCCCAATCTGGGACTACTACTCAAAAGGTCCCTTTCCAAGGTGTACCTTTTCTATTCCCTCCAAGTGAAGGTATTGGTCCTCCCTTTATTGCCACTCTAAATCTTCCTCGGTTAACTATAGGATTACCAGTCTGGATGTTTAATCCAGTAATTCCTGTTACACCTAATGTCTCAAATGTCACCTCTCCTCTGGGAGAGGATCGATCTCAATCTAATCCTGCTTCTTCTTCACCATTTATGGCTTCATCCCTTTCTCCTTCTTTGCTTGACCAAATATCTATGGTTAGTAGTCATGTGGATAAAAAGAAGAAGAAAGGGAAGGGTAAAAAGAAGAGGGATAATAAAGAGAAAAAGAAGCAACCATCTTCTCTTGATGGTGCTCATTCTAAGAGAACACTCAAAAAACCCAAGTTCCCTTGTAAGCTTTGCAAGGGGGGCCACCTTCTTAAGGAGTGTCTCAGTCTCTCCCATGTACAAGAAGAGTGGTCTAAAAGATCCAAACCGTCTGTGTCATCAATGTCTGATCATCATGTTGATGATACTCCCTCAACCAGTGACCCATTAGTAAAAGGTCGTAAGGGTAAAGTATTGTATCCTTGTTTGATTTGCAAGGCTATGCATCATACTTTTCTTTGTCCAAGCATGGATGAAGCTTCATGTTGTTTGGAAAATATTACTGATCATCAAAAGGTGATTCCAACAAGTGATAGAAAGTTATCCCTCAACCCCCCACTATTTCACCAATTGGTCGATTCATATTTATCTGTGGTTGATACCACTCTTCCTTTGGATAGTGAAGTTAAAGTGGTTGAGTTGGTGTCATTTCCACCCGATACCACTCTTTCATTAGAGAGTTTTAAGACTGAAGTAGTCTCTTCGACCAAATCTTTGTCTTGTTCTTCTCTTCAAGTAGAGAATGAACTGAAACCTGCCGAAGTTTTTATGCTTCATTCTAATTGTTCTCGACAAGAGGAAATTTTGTCTGTTTCGACGGAACCCTCTCTAAGTAGTGAGGTTGTTTCCTTTGACTAGAGTAACCTAACAAAGTCTCGTCTTCATTTGAGTGTTCCTTTCCAGATAGTTGTGAATGTTACTGCTAGGCAGATACTTCACACTATTGCTGATGAAGGGGCTTCTGTTACTATTCTATCCTCAACTGCTTGGAAAGCTTTAGGTTCTCCTTAGCTCATGCCAGCCACTGATCAGATACTGGCTTTTAATCGCAGGCCTACTGCACCTTTAGGGACCATTCCTTATTTTCCTATTACATTAGGAGGGAAAATTGTTAGTATTGATGTTATGGTGGTCCAGGGTCCTTTAGATTTCAATTTGCTCGTTGGACGTGATTATGTTTATTCCATGAAGGTTGTTGTGTCTACACTCTTTAGAGTTATGCATTTTCCCCATGATGGGAATATTATGACCATTGATCAGCTTTTTTTTGTTACACCTAACCATCGCATTACTCCTAGTAATCAGACTTCCCTGAATGTGCCGTATGTTCTTGTGGTTCCTTCCCCTTATTCTAGTTAGCTTCTCCCCATAATAGGTAAAATGGGGGGCATGGATCTAGTCTATGGACATCATAATGGAGCTAAGTCGCTAGCTTTTATGTAATGGGGGAAACCTACCAACCTTGAGTATTTCATGTTCTATAGGAGAAATCTGTAGAGCATAGTTTACTTTTGCTTTCAAGCTCCTTAGAAAATAAAACCACTCCTTAAGCATAGTTTACCCTTTTGGTTTCAAGCTTGCATAAAAATGAAACCATGTCATGAGCATAGTTCCCATTCTGTGTCAAGCTCGTTAAAAAATAAAATAGATGCCTTTGAGCAAAGTTCGCAGTCTATGTCAAGCTCATTAAAAAATGAAATGGATCTACTTAAGCATAGTTTACCCTTTTGGTTTCAAGCTTGCATAAAAATGCAACCATGTTCTGAGCAAAGTTCCCATTCTTTGTCAAGCTCATTAAAAAATGAAATGGATCTCCTCAAGCATAGTTTAACTTTTAGTTTCAAACTTGCATAAAAATGAAATCATTCTTGAGCATAGTTCATTTTCTATTTAAAGCTCATTAAAAAATGAAGTAGGTGTCCTTAAGCATAGTTTACCTTTTGGTTTCAAGGTTGCATAAAAATGAAACCATGTTCCAAGCATAGTTTACCTTCTATTTCAACCTTGCGTAAAAATGAAACAGATTGCCTTCCCTTGATTCGGGCCTTCCCTTTAGTGTTAGAACTTGAACCTTCTTTTCGTATGCCTGGTTCTCGTTCTTCCTACCCCCTTGGTGAACATTTTCACATTAGTAACGAGGATTTTTAGGTTGGGTATGGAAGAAGAATCGTTAGACGAAATGAAGCTTGGGGGCATGTCGAGCCCCTAGCAACCATGTTAGGGGTAGGCTTCACTAGCAATCATGCTAGGGGCAAGATTCCAACCTATGTATATCATGTTAACGGGATTTTTCAAGCATGGTTTACCCATTGGTTTCGAGCTTACGTAAACATGAAACCAATATTTGAGCATTCTTTCAACTGATCTTTGAGCTAGTTAAAAATGGTAAGATGGTGTTGAGATTACTTTTCATTTTTTGCACTCTGGTTAAAACATGAAAAGTGGTTTGACCTTAGTTTATTAATTTTTCATGCTCTAGATTCAAACATGAAAAAGGATAATAGAGTCCTCTTTAATCTCTTTTTGGACTCTTAAAATGTGAAAATATTGTTGAGTATTTGTCTTCTTCATACTCATAAAAGTATTCGAAGAGTCATCTCTCTAATGGTAGGTTATCTCTTTTTCGGTTCAGATGGACTATTTACGAAAAAGGAAAACTCTAGTCAATCATGACTGGAAGAGTTCTCTAAGGCATGATTTTATACTTTTTCGGGCCTTAGAGACTAAATCATACAAAAAAGGACCCCTTTGTAGTCTTCTTCCATAATCATTCAGAATCTCTAAACATGAACGATACCGATTTTTCTTTCATTGGACTTGTTAAATTAAACATTGAGAGACCCATTTTTTGGCAACGAACCCCTCCTCTCTCAGGTTTGTAAAACATATGAGTCTAGACTTGTGTTCTTACAAGCTATACCGAGTGTTTGTTACCCTCTTTGAACTCGTAAAACTGAAAAGAGGCACTCATCGATCATGATGGGGGAAATGGGAAGGGAATCCTTTTTGCAAATAAACGGCAGTAGTTTGTCGTTACCTTTGAACATGGCACTTGTCTGCACATCATTTCAGTCAATTGGGTATTCAACTGATCATCGTGAAGATCCACTTTCATGAGTCATGCCACTCCTTTGATTCTTTCAAAAGAATGCATTTCCCATCGTCGTATTGTGTGTCTATCCTGTGTAATCATGCTTCCAATTCTTGTGTCGTGCCGCCCAATGTTCAAAGGGGATTTGAAGAAGTTTTACCTCTGCAGTCCACATTGTCTTTGTGTTAGTATGTTTGAGTCAGTCTTAATGTTACTACATTCACATCATTCCAAAACTATGTTCCGAGTTTCGTGTCATCGATGTGGGACTCAGCATGGCCCACCTTCGATGAGACTTTTCCCGTCAACATCAGCTCATCATCCGGGAAATAGTCTTAGAAAAAAAAACTTAGTACCTTAAGATCTGTATGCCTTAATGAAATATTCTCTCACTCTTGGCATAGGTTCACATCATTGACCTTTGATCGATAGAATCGACTCAGTGTTCAACATCAGGACATCAATTCACACTCAGTAGATTATACTAGGGTACCTTGGGAATCATTTGCATTAATGGTGATCTCCCTTGCACTTGTTAACCATG
>LPNX010465843.1:2919-33945 GCA_001517045.1 Pseudotsuga menziesii | reverse complement strand
TCTATTAATAGATACAACTATGAGCTTAATACCATTGATGATACAAATATTAGCTTAACTTCAACTCCAATCATGACTTTTACTTGAAGTGTAATTACTGATATATTAACTTTTAAATTAACTATTAGATACAACTATTAGCTTAACTCCAATGATTGTACAACTATTAGCTTAACTATTAAATACAAATATTAGCATGATTTTACAACAATTAACTTAACTTCAACTCTAATCACTTAAGGATTAGTGTAAGTACATTTGGCATCTAGGTGTCTAGCTAATGTGTACTCATGTAATAGTGGAACTACTAATAAAATAGTTTGAACTCCTAATAAATTTCTCCATCTCATAGTTGGGCATCTAGGTAATTACACTCATATGATTTTATATCTTAGAATTTTGGGGTGGACTACCATCTATGGATTAGAATGATACAAGGGTAATGTCCATATTGATTTATGGGTGGTGTTCAATATTCATAATTAACAATTTTANTATCTTAGAATTTTGGGGTGGACTACCATCTATGGATTAGAATGATACAAGGGTAATGTCCATATTGATTTATGGGTGGTGTTCAATATTCATAATTAACAATTTAAAAAAAATAAAAAAATAGCTTAGTTAACATGTGATAAGTATAGTTAGTAATAGTTGGATAAATTAAACTCAAACTTCAACTTGGTAATCAAAACTCCGATCATGATGATGTACAACTATTTGATTATTAGATATGACTATTAGATTAACTCGAATTATATTACAAATTTATCTCAACTTCAACTCCAATCACAACATATTTGAATCTTCATATTGCGAACATATTAATGTTATTAATATGGTTGTTGCTACTATATTAACTAAAAAGAGTTTAATATTTTATTATTCATTGATAACATAATGGGTATCCCAAGACACTAAAAAATAATCATTTAAGGGTGACTTAAATGTTGTATAAATGGAATTAAAAAGTGTTGAAGGTGGGTATTGGTTTTTTTTAGACCATGGGAAGAGCAACCTCCCACGCGTATATCCAACATACCGCAAGCGAGATATACCAATAACTTGTGACTCAGTAGGGGCCGAGACGTCCCCAAGCCCACTGGGGTGAGGAGGGTCCAAGACATCCCGAAGCCCACCCGGGTGAACCTCTATCCGAGGGGTCGCCTACCCTTAGAGCCTTGTCACAACGGGCCAAATGAACAACCCTACCTCCAAACGGTTTTGAACCTCTGACCTCCAAGAAGATAATGTACATGTTCTTAACCATTAGACCCACTCACGATATCCTCTTGAAAGTGGGTATTGTTGAACACTAATAGTAAAAAAAATTATGGGCTTCATAGTCAATGCTTATTTACGATATCTCTTACGATCCTTCTCGTTCACTCCTATTACATGCTCTCACTTAAGACCCTAACCAATGCAAATAGCATACGATTGTACCCGAACAACTTCTCATTTTTTCCACCACTTGGGACCTATGGAACACTATTAAGTAATACTATATCCAATTTAATCTGCATATAAAATTCCGCGGCTTTTAATATTGGCTTCCAACTTTAAAATATATTGTGAAGTATTCAACGGCATTAGGTAGAGATGTTTTTTTCCAAGTTAATATATTAGATATACCTCAAAAATTCATCAACATTTCTCTATATAATATGACAATCGCTTAGAAATTTGACATTATTTTGTAGCTTAGATTTAGATTCTTTCGCCATCCTATGTTCGTTTTATTTGAAACCCTAATCGATCTTTTGAAACCCTAGATCTTTTCAGTAGGATCTAATATGACGTTTGAAAACATATCAAAGAAACTATCTTGTATTGTATTGAGATTCATGTCGAGTCCATATTCCAGGATGGCAGCTTAGATTTAGATTCTTTCGTCATCCTATGTTCGTTTTATTTGAAACCCTAATCGATCTTTTGAAACCCTAGATCTTTTCAGTAGGATCTAAGATGACGTTTGAAAACATATCAAAGAAACTATCTAGTATTGTATTGAGATTCATGTCGAGTCCATATTCCAGGATGGCAGCAATGCATAGACCTTCACTTTTGTTTCCTCCTATTTTTTTTTTTTTGTTGATTACAAATTGTTTTTGTTCTCTTTTATTTATTAATGTTTGTTTTGTTGAATTCACGTACATGTTTGTTTCCATCTTCTATTAGTTTTGTTATTACAAATTGTGTTTCTCTTTTAATTAATGTTTTTTTGTTATTATTATTATTGAATTCATCGATTATTGAGGACAAGGAAAATATATTATTACAATTTATGTACAAAAACTAAGACTTGGATTGATCCCAGAAAAACAAGTATAGTTGCTCGCAAGTATAGTGGCTCGCAGCCTATGAAGTTGGACCTCCAAATCGGTTTTCAAGAAAACGATCAGAAGAACGAACTTGCAGCTGGAAGGAAAAACTTGTCACATCTAGATCATGAAAATGGTGTAGAGATGATTGAAGTGGCTTGTGCAATGTAACGTGTGTGTTATTTATTATAACGAGTTTCTTGCATGTCCCAACTGCAAGTACGCGCATACAATCGACCTCAACTTGGCGTTTAAAAAGAAGAATGTTATGCCACCTAGGCAGACGCTCAGTTTGCTTAATTATGATTACATTGTACAGGACACAAAGTAATATTGAATAAATGCATTTTGGATATTTGAATATGAAGATTTCAATATTATGTTGTTTTAGGACAAAAAGTTTTATAGAATTTTATGTTTTTGTAGGGGATTAAGCTCGGAAGAATAAAGAGACTTTAGCCATCAACTATGGTTAGTTTATCATTGCAGTTATCAATTGTATAAATTTACAATAAATTATTGGTTTTATTTACATACACTTGACTCCAATTTATAGAGGTAATATAAGAACAACTCTTATACACCCAAATCATTATATCTTACACTAGAAATGGAGTTAGTGGATTAACTGAAAGCAGCTGGCATTTTATTGGGAACTTAGACATTGGACATTCCATGAAGAAATTGTTGAAGATTAACACTTACAATTGGTTTGTAACTAAATGGTTACTCTCTTGTTATGATGAATTTTAGTTATGCAAACTATTATTCAATGTATTGTAATGAAATAAATAACTGCTAGATTCAATATAATTGTGGCACCCTCCAATTAATAAAATTTCTTGGTTAGTTTTTTCTGTTTCATTTTAATCTTCGTTCCCATGATTTATTAACATGGAATCATAGCCACACAGCTGAGTTTTATTTGCATAGGGTGAGGAAAATCGCAAGCTCATCAATATTACCATTCAAATATATTGTAGCAAATAAAGAGCTGCCACTTTTTGCTTGAATTTGCTACCAAGGAAAAGTTTGAAACAAAACTTTATTTAAGTTGCCACAATGGCTATCTTTACTCCCATTGATGAGACAGGAAGATCGTTGTTTTACACACGCTGAATGGAAATCGTTATCTATCGAATTTGCTGCGGAGTCAATTTCATTGTGGTCACTATATTTTTTCAGAGTTTGTATTTCTTTCTGAAACATGGGTCTGGCATTCCAAGACTTCCAAGATATGGCCTTCCTTCTGCCAAAGAGTTAGTAAAGATGGCCAGATGGCTTTCCATTAAAGATAGCTGGGAGATATAATTTCCTCCTTCCTTACTCAAGGGAGAAGCCTTTCTCTCCGCTCACAACTCTAGTTTCTGGCCAAAGGAAAGACATAGCAATCGGATTCTTTCTCTAGCGGAAGGTAAAGTCACAGCAATCGGATAAGAAGATTTAGAAAAATGGAATTTTCTCTTGAAAAATTTAATGGCCATAATTTTCATACCTAGAAGGTTAAGATTTGATTGAATTTAATGAGTAAAAATATATGGGGAATTGTTAGAGGTACTGAAACTGAACCCACACAACCACTTGCTAAACTAGTTGAGTGCAGAAATAGAGATAATCATACCAAATCAATCATTCTTTTGCATTATCTCATTAAGAACTTCATCACATTGATTTAGATAAATCATCTAACTAAACATGGGAGAAATTACAATAAATATTTGGTGCAAAAGAAGTTAATGCCAAATTTTCTTTAAAGCTCAATTCTTGTAGTTTCAAGATGGCTACACAACAATGTGTAGTCATATAAATGAATTAAAATATCTAGTAAAACAATTGGAAGAAGTTGTTGTTAAAGTAGTGAAAGACGATCAAAGAGTTGTATTATTAAATAGCTTATCTTCAAAGTATGAGAACATTGTCTTTACATTAAGTCAATTGTATTCACAATCTTTAGATGATATGCTATCAACTCTCTTGGATGAAGATAAAAGATTAGGTACAACAGATTCTGAAAAATTTGTTCCTTGAGAGAGTGCATTATTTACTAAAAAATCGAGTAAACAAAAAGGTAGGAAATAATATTGAATGTCTTTATTGGGGAAAAGTAGGTCATTGATGTAGGAGCATCAAAGGCAAGGAAAACAATGTGATGCATTGGTCAAATGGTGTGGCTTTGAAAGAAGACTAGGAGTTCTAAGGACTTTAAGACTTTGATTTTCAAAGTATTTTAATCTAAGTGGTTAATTATTGTTAGTTTTGCTTGTTGTCAATTTCTGAGTCAAAGTAGGAATAGATGGCAGTCTAAAGCTCCCTGTGAAGAGGCTAAGCCATCTCATGAGTTTGTTCCTAGTCTATAGGAGTTAGTTTTCCTAATAATAGTAAGTTCCTATATTTGTGGAAGAGGTGGTTAGTAGTTATCTCTATGAATTAGAATTTGAATGCAGAGGGAGTTTAGCCTAGGAAAGAAGGAGACGGGGAGGGAGCTCAGAGTGAGAGTTTAGAAGTAAAGATGGCCAATAAAAGCATATGAGGCCATAGATAGGGAAGATTAGGGTTTCATTATGGATGTGCAATTTCTTTGTAATTCTCTAATGAGAAAATAGTTTCATCTTAACTGTGTGTTTTGTCTCTATTATGGTTTGAATGTACTGTATTTGAGCAATTGGATGAATGGTGATTAGCTATGTTAAATGCTAACTAATTTGTGCATGTATAACTCATAGAAGAGAGATGGACAAAATTCTTGTGTGATTCTAGTTGTGGAGATAGTGAGACTCGATAGAAATTTAAGAGTGCCATTTTGTGCATGTATAACTCATAGAAGAGAGATGGACAAAATTCTTGTGTGATTCTAGTTGTGGAGATAGTGAGACTCGATAGAAATTTAAGAGTGCCATTTTGTGCATGTATAACTCATAGAAGAGAGATGGATAAAATTCTTGTGTGATTCTAGTTGTGGAGATAGTGAGACTCGATAGAAATTTAAGAGTGCCATTCTTTTGCACAAGTCTATTGATGGCTTGAGAAGACCCTAGAGAGAGAGGGTGTCTGTGTGTGTTAATGGAAGAATGTATTTAAGACAGGAAATAACTGCATTGTATGGTCGATGCCATGAGCAAGATGACCTAGGAAAATACTCTGAAATAGAGTAATTGAGTATTCATTTGTTCTTGGAGGATGAATAGGTAAGAGGTTGATGAAAAGAACAGAGTATAAGGTCTATCTACAATGAAGATCGAATGTGTGAAGGAATGGTAACAACAAATATGGATACATCAAATATCTCGAGTTCTTGTAGGAATATTTATTCTTTTATTGCCATCATGAACTTTCTGATAAAATATCTATGGAGGGTAGAGAGAACACAAGGAGCCTGCAAAAACAGAATATAAGTTAGTTGAATAGAAATCCATGCAAAGAAAGGGAAATAGTGTTGATTGTGGTATTTAATATGATAGAAATCACCATAGAGCATCGAAATAGCATTGAATATGATATTCGGTTTGATAGGAATCGTCACAATGAAATGAAGATTGTATTTGAGTATTGCATTTGGTGAGAGCAGTTTAAAAAAAACAATTTTGTGAGAAATGTTTGAAGCACACTACATTGGTTGAATAAACTACCTTTGTCTTTGGGTGAGAGGTGAAGCTCACCAGACCTAGCCCCTATGAAGAGTTTCCATAATACTTTGTTTTGGGTTCTTAAAACCCTTCGTTGGCAGCAATTTTGGTACTAGAGCGGTAAAGGTTCTTTGGGAAGATGAGAGGAGAACTCTCGAAGGGATATTTTTGGACAGTGGCTTGTGAATATATTCACAAGAGAAGAAATTGCAGATAGCAAAATGGTTTCATCCACACAAGATTGAGGAAGCTTTGTAAGTGATTATGGTATTGTCATTTGATTGTATAAGATAATATGCATGTGTTCTTCACAAGAAATAGCTGAAAGGGAAGAAGTATGATGGTGGATCATAGCTTGTAGTATGTGAAGGAGAAGAGTGTTGGCAGGGGTTTGGGGACAAGGTTGTTGCGCAAGTGCAAGATAGTGTGCAAGGCAAAAAATAGACTATTTTATGTCACTTTTTGTACTTTAGACCATATTTTGTGGATATTGGTCATTATTTTGTAGATTTGGTTAAGAATTGGTTAAGAGTTAGTTAGAAGTGGACCTTGAATGTAAAGGCGCAATCCTATAAATAGAAGTAGAATTGCAAGTGTTAAAAAAAGGGGGAAGAAAGTGAAGAGATTTTAGAGAAGACTAGATCTTGGATAGTGAACTATTTTTGAATATGTGAATCATTACACAGAAGTAATATGTTAAGACAGAGTTGATATGAATTATTGTTCATTTTACCTTTTTATGTCTTATTGTTCCTGTGATCTAATGGTGAATACAATATAATGTATGGCATGGATCTTTGATGCGATGTTTTCTACTTTTAAATGATGTTATCTCTTTGGATCTATTTGCGCAACAGTATCATTGGTTCTGTTAATGAATGATGCAATCCAATAGTAGGAATAATGATTAGCTCTGTTGATGATTAAGTAACTAGCCATATCTGTTGGATAAGTTGATGAATTTTCGATTCCCATAGTCCTCTTCTATTCTGTGAAAACTTGATTTTGACAACTCCCCCTTGAACATCTAGGGTGAGACTTCATCCACTTCGTGGGTGTTGCCGGATAGGGTAAAACCTATCTAGGATGATGCTCATGGAGGTTGTGGTGAGTCGAGCGTCGACAGAGTGGTAACCCATGTCGACTGGGTTTTGTTGGTTGGGTTTGCACTAATAAATGGTTTTGTTGTCGGGACCTTGTTGCGACTGAGAGGAGGATATGTGGCATCCAAAAAAATAAGAAATTATAGATTGGTTCGATCAGAAGCTACAAGAATTTGATGAAGTAGAAAATCAAAGCCCTAGACTAATGACAGACAAGTGGTTGGAAAGGTATATACACGATGGTCCATACGAGTGCATTTTCTCTGAACTCCCCATCATTTTATATGGGTGGTTGGCATGATTCACCTATCACAAGAACAATTTCCAAGGAAGTGAGCCAACGTCCTAGACCCATGAACTGATCCAGGAGTTACATGAGACTTATAACAAGGCATCGCATGTTGTTGAATTCTAGTTGGATAGTATTCTGAAAGGATATATCACTGAGTTCGTGGTCGACAACACCAAGTCCTATAGCAAGGAAGAAAGGGAATTTTTCAATGCACCGAGAGGTAGGGTCTTGTTGTCTCTACAATTATTAATTAAGATGCTTTTGTGTGAAAAGGGAATACTCAAGATGCGCCTCGAGTAGTAGAATTGTGGTGTGCAGGGGGAATGGATACTGCGAGAAAAGGAGGGAGACGAATAGGAATATAAGGGGTAGATGGGTGCAAGTTTTGACGAGAGTGTGAGGGAAGCTAAGGAAGAAAGTGGTCATACGAGGGGAGGAGCAAGGTTTCAACAAGAGAAGAGGTAGACGAAAGGGGAAGGTCTTGCTGTGATCGAAACATAAGACCGTGAAAGAATTCCACATGGGATGAAGCGACCCTACAATGATGAAGAGGATGAACAGACCCAGAATACTCCCATGATAGCAGTAAGATCAAACCCCAGTAGAAACATACCTATGCCTCTGTGCACTACTCCACATTCGGGAAGAAACACAAGTTCCACATCGACTTGCCCAATGTTTTGACATCATTCTACTAGTAGATCAACATCTGTAGGAAGAAGGCCCAGGGAAATGGGACCGATGATTCTTGGCAATACTGGGTTTTATGTGAGGGAGTATGGACTATTAGACAAACTATTGATGATGACATCAAGAAGGGTCAATTGGTGACCACTCTTTGGGGTCGTGCAAAGGATTGGTACATGAAATTTATACAAGTCCCTACGGGGACCCCTGCGAAAACAATGGATGATGTTAGGAAAGGACTAATTGAAGAATTCAGAAAGCCCAAATATGAAACATAGTATATTACCAAGTTAAAGGAGATTAAACAATTTCCTAATGAAACTGTTTGGGATTTTGACCATAGATTTAAGACACTAATGGCAAGAGTCAGTTTTGATATGAGTGATGTTCAATACAAAGAGTGGTTTATCGTAGCGTTGGTATCTCATATCCATCAAACGCTAATGCAGCCAAAGATCACGACACAGAGTGAGGCTCTGGAGATCGCCATGAAGTTAGAGGCTTCACCTATTGGGGAAAGTACAGCTTGTATAAACGAGATCCAAGCACAACTAGCGAACGTAACACTTCAACTACAAGATATCAAGAAGGGGAAAGAACATCACGAAGACCTGTGGTGCACTCGATGTCATGCGGATGGACACACCAAAGATACTTTACCTGACATCCGAAATTATCTTTTTTTCTGGGGCGTCGAACCCACTAAGTTGCGGCAGTGTACCATTGTTCCTTGTATGCTAAGTCTATGAGAATCACCATGAGGAATGTGGATACATGCAGAAGATGTTGACAAATCCAACAAACTTATATTTCTCATTTTGTCGATCTATGTAGCATGAAGATAAATACTATCGCGTATATGACATAATTAAGGAATGGAAGTATGACTCATACTATGTGAAAGGTGAAGATCATCATGGAGTACAACAATCATAGCCACATTGTCAGGTGGTACATCAACTACAATATACACAACCACCGCAGATGCAATTTATACCGTCATAGGCCAACCATAGTTTGTGTCACAACCACAGTTCACACCAAAATCGCAGTATAATCAGATGTCGATGGCTCCTCTGCAGCCACAGTATCTTCAGGTAGCACACTACATTTAGCAACATCTGAATCCTCCGCCGGAGCAATTGGCTCAACCGTAGTATGAGCAACAAGGAGGATTCCAAGGAAGAGGAGGATGCTTTGGTAGAGGAGGAGGACGAGGTCTCATACCTATCCAGTGTTATAATTGTGGGGTATTCTGACATTACCATAGGGATTTCCCACAATTGCAGTGTTCATGTACATACTGCACCATAGTTGATCATACTATCAAGAACTGTCCATAACTAATCGCAAGATGGAAGGAAGCAATTGTTCCTTAGTTACAGAACCAGAACGAGTTGAATCAGCTACAGAACAAGAATCAGTCGTAGAACTAGGCTCAGAATCAAATTCCACTTCAGAATCAATCGATGAACCCTCCATTAAACCAGAATCCACTACTGAACCAGAATCAAGGATCATCGTTATGACAATGTCGATGTTGCTATCGTCACTCATGGAGGTGTGACAATCGAAGAGGATAGTCCGTGTCCATAGGTTCGATTGTGAGGAAAAAATAATGTACCATTTGACATTGCTACAGAGCAAGATACATTCTTTGTGGTATGGGATGTGATAAGAATAAATACAGGTAAGTCACCTATTTATTAAATTCCCTTTTCTTTTGATTGTTCATTGGAGGGAGGACCATTGCAATAACATGGTACATTGCAGAATTTTTTTGAGAGTTGTTTGTCACTGGAAAAAGATGCCAATGCCCTTGCTGATATTGAGAACATGTTTCATCAACCAAGTAAGTGTAATATCCCAAATCCTGATATTTTCTAATTCTAAGTAAATATGTTGATACAACCGTGCATGCAAACTACCATGTAAAAATCCCTATTTTATAGGAAAAATTAGGGTTAGGGTTTGTGGGATAGAATGAACACTTACAACTAATAAGTTGGCTGGTCTGCTCCTGAGAGAGTATGCATGCAACAAGAGCTGAATCGGAGATGAACTGTGTCTTCTGCTTCCAGTTAAACCCCAGCAGCACGAACCCCAGATCAGCTAAGGGTGATGTTTTCAGTGAAGGAGGTGTCTCATGAAGCTGTTGATTTGCAGGACTGATATCCTTCTCGTGCTGGAGAGAATGCCTAGAAAATGCAGAAGTTTTAAGGTCTCTAGGCATGATAGCGAATTGTTCTAGAGGTGTAGCTACACACGCCCCCTGATCCCGAAATGGCTGATAACTGCTCAGGATGAGCAGGATTGGATCTGATAATCGCCGGGTACTGGAGTAAGATGTCGATGATGAGAATGGTGCCTGAGTTTTGAAGTAAAACTGCGATCTAAAGACCCAATGAATGATTAGGGATTTCTGGCTGAAAACCCCTTACAGCTGCACACGTGCCCCTGCAACAATCTCTACTATATATTGGATAACTATGAATGAATGGAAGAGAAAATGGTGAACCTATATGGCTTACCCTGAATGAGACTAGGGTAGATATGTCACTGCCGAAAGCCCGCCAGCTGAAGACGCCATCTCCAACCCCAACTGCTATGTTGCATGCTGTGCTGCTATTCAAGAGCTCCAAAATAATAATCATCAAAAGTGAGTCTCCCTTCACTTTATCTTCCTTTTATAACTTTCAATTGCGAAAAACCCTAATCTTTGACCTAATTAGGTCACTTTATTTTCTAATTTGCAGTTGACTTGGATGCATGTGCATGGAGACTTAAATGAGTGGAGGAATCAATAAATAATGCTTAGATGGCATGCATGATGATGGCCTTTGTCCCTGGTGGCCCTTCTTGACCTAATGGTGACAACATGAGGATGCCCTATATTTTCTATAGATGGCATCAGTCTTTAGATGATTCCCTAACTGACAGTAATCGCTCAAACCCAGAGGAATCACATAGGTTAGCGGTTTTGGTCCTCAATGCCTAATCAGATGAGGACATTACAGTACTCCCCACTTGAGATTGCTTATCCTCAAGCAACTGGAAACTAGGATGCTGCAATACCTGTTCACCTTCCCATGTGGCATCCTCTAGTGGTAGTTCCTTCCACTGAACCAAGTATTCCCTAATTACCCTATTCCTCAGTTTCCTTTCTCTAGTCTATATGATCTGTTCAGGAATCAGTATCAATAGTCCTTCATCATCTAAAGGAGGTAATTCTGTTGATGGAGCAATGTGTTGCCCAAGGGTCTTTTTCAGGTTGTACATGTGGAACACATTGTGAATTTTACTTTCCTATGGTAGTTATAGTTCATATGCCACTGGTCCCACCTTCCTGATTATTCTGTAGGGTCCATAAAATCGAGGTTTTAACTTTTCTACTCCTTTATTCTTAAGTGAATACTGTCTGTAAGGTTGGAGCCTTAAGTAAACCAAATCCCCTACCTCAAATCTCTGCTCAATCCTGTGTTTGTCTGCATATAACTTCTGTTGATTTTGGGCTCTCTGTAAGTTTTCCTTCAAGATTTTAAGAATATCGTGGCTGTCCTGTATCCAATCTTTTTCCTTAGGAGCCCTACTGTCTCCAAATGCCAAATATGCATAGTCCAAGCCCTCATAGCCATATAATTCCTTAAAAGGAGTCATGCTAATAAACATGTGATAGGTAGTATTGTAGCAATACTCGCCTAAGTGTAGCCATTTGATCAAGGTTCACTGCTTCCCTGTTACATAGTTCCTCATATATCCTTCAATCCACTTGTTGACTATTTCAATTTTTCCATCACTCTGGGGATGATAACTAGTGCTGGTAGCTAGTTCAATCCCCACTAATCTAAATAGTTCCTTCCAGAAGGAACCTGTGAATCTGCTGTCCCGATCACTAACAATGGTCTTATGTAACCCATGTAGCTTGAAGACCTCCCTAAAGAATAAATTAGCTACTTGAGTCACAGAGTAATCTGATGATATAGAAAAGAAATGTCCAAACTTGGTCAGTATGTCAACTACTACATATAAACAATCTCGCCCTTGGACCTTGGGCAACCCTGTAATGAAGTCCATAGAGACGCTTTCCCATTTCTATTCTGGAATTGGTAGTGGCTTAAGCAACCATGCTGTATGGATGTTCTCAATCTTGTTCTGTTGAAATATGCTACATTCTCGTACGTGCTACATAACTTCCCCCTTGAGGCCCTTCCATGAGAACCTCTCTCGGATCTGTGCGTAGGTCTTCAAGAAACCCTGATGTCCTGATAATGGAGATTCATGTGCTTCCTGAATGATCTTTTTCCTCAACGTGGATTCTAGTACGAGGTATATCATGTTCTTGTAATAGATGATGTCATCAACAAACTTGTACGTGTCATCCTGAATTTGTCCATCCAATAAGTCGCAAGCAAATTTATTTTTGGAGTATTCTACTAAGAGAAGTTCCCTCCAATCTGTGGATATACTCTTGAGAGATAGTGAGGTGGGATTCCTGGATAATGCATCAACTACTACATTATTCTTACCTTTTACATACTCAATCTCGAAATCATAGGCTTGTACTTTGCTGACCCATTTCTGATGGCACTCATTCAGTTCCTTTTGCTTCAGGAAATACTTGAGGCTATTATGATCTGTTTTGATTTTGAACTTACCGCCCACTAGGTACTGTCTAAATTTCGTGAGAGCATGGAAGATGGATAGAATCTCTTTGTCATATATGGAGTAGTGGCACTCGTAGTTCTTCAATTTATGGCTCTCAAATGCAATAGGGTGATGATTTTTCATAAATATTGCTCCTAACCCTTTCCCCGAGGCATCACATTCTACTACAAAGGGTTGTGAGAAGTTTGGTAATGCTAAAACTGGACAGGAACTCATAATAAATTTCATCTCCTCGAAAGTTTTCTATGCTAAGTCTGTCCAGGTGAATGCTCCTTTCTTTGTGAGATCTATGAGGGGTGCTACAAATTGGGATAATCCCTTAACATACCATCAGTAATAGGTGTATATTCCTAAGAAACCTCTCAATTCTGTGACTTTTTTTGGTGCAAGCTAATCTCTGATAGCTTAGATTTTCTCCATGTCAACCTATAATCCTTCCTCATTGATTATGTGCCCTAAGTACAACATTTCCTTAATGCCAAATTCACACTTGGACATCTTAGCATAAAGCGAGTGTTCTTCTAGAATGCTGAGTACTTCATCTAGGTGTTTCAGATGCTCTTCCCATGTTTTGTTGTAAATCAAGATGTCATCAAAGAATACTAGCAAAAACTTAGGTAGCTGAATCTGAAGGTATGGTTCATGCATGAATGGAAAGTGGTTGGAGCATTGGTAAGTCCGCATAGTGACCATAGTGATAGAGAAAAGCTATTTGGGAGATGTCTTGGTCTCTTCCTCTGATCTGATGGTACCTCGAGCGAAGATCAATCTTGGATAAGTATTTGGCTCCCCAAAGTTCATCCATGAGTTCATCAATTCTAGGGATGGGATACCTATTCTTAATGGTCTTTTTGTTGAGTTCTCGATAGTCGATGCACATTCGCAGTGTACCATCCTTCTTCTTGACCAATACTACTGAGGATGCGAAGGGGCTAGAACTGCGCCGAATATATCCAAGATCGAGTAATTATTTGATTGTTTTCTCGATCTCATCCTTGCATATTTTGGGATGCCGGTAAGGAGTGGTGATGACTACTTATGTCCCCTCCTCTAGCTCAATAATGTGTTCAAAGCCTTGGTCTGGAGGTCTACCTCATGGAAGGTCCCAAAAAACCTTTTCATGCTTCTGTAGCAAGGCCTAAATGTCACTTGGGTGTTGTGTGTTGGTTTCTGGGGGTTTTTTAAAGGTTACCAAACATTATATAGCCCATTCTATATCATCCTGTCGGAGTACTGCCTCTATTCTTTGTGACGAGACTGGTTTTGGGGGATAAGTGTTCATGCCCCTCAAAACTACCTACTTTCCTTCTGGCCCCTGGAATTGCATTTCCATTTCCCTATAGTCTATAGTGTATTTCCCTATGGAATAAAGCCATTGAGAACCCAATACTACATGAGTATCTGATACATCTACTACATAGAAGGATTTTGTCATTCGATAGTTACCTAAGGTGACATTCAATTTCAGAATCCAGTAGTTGCACTCCATGATGAAGTTCCCTGCTACTGCTACAGTGAATCCTTTGAACTTCTCAGTCTGAATACCTCTCTTGGCTACCCAAGAAGAGTCAATGAAATTGTGGGTTTATCCCCCATCAATAAATACTCCCACTCAGTGACCCTGTACTACTTCGCTGAACCTGAGAGTATGGAACCTTAGTACTCCAGATAATGTAGCAATGACTCCCTCTGGTGTATCACCCTGATGTGATTCTTCCTCAGCTACCCGTAGTTCTTCTGTGGCTTCCCGCTCATAGTCATCCTCATCACGATCCGAATATACCTCAATGTAGTGAGCCTTCACCTTCCCTATACACTTGTGTACTGGTGTCCATGGTTCATGACAAGTAAAACATAGTTTTTTCCTCCTCAAGTGTTTCCTAGTGTCCTCGTCTAACCATGTTTTCTTGGGAACATCCTGTTGGAAAGCTTTCTTGTCCTTGTCCCTAATAGGAAAGTTGGTTTTGAGTGGTAATTTGTTCTTGGGGACCGAATTATGTAGATCTCTGGCTCTGCTAGTGGCATCCTCTAGAGTGAGGGGTTTGTAGGCTTTCACCCATCCCTGTAGTGGCTCTGTTATGGCCTCAGTGAATAACATAGTCAACATGATCTCTAACACATCTGTCACCATGAACACTATCCTCTAGAATTCTGAGATGAAGGCTTCTGCACTACCAGTCTGTTTGAGTTGAGCCAACTCGCTGAAATGTCGATATGGATCCTTCCTATCAAACCATTCCATGAGCTTGTGAGTGAACTCACTGTAGGAGTGTATGGTGTTGTGATCCAATGTCACCAATCCGTGGTACCACCACTCATGAGACTCTCCATCCAGGTGGAGTGTATCCAATTTAATGGCATCTGTATTTGTCATGAGATTGAGTTGCAAATAGGTATCCAACTTTTGAACCCATATCCTCGCTGAACCTCTGTGAGTCCCATCAAAGTTTGGGATGGTCAACCTGCCCAAGGTCTTCTGAAACTCATAATTGTGATTGAATCCCTTATTGAAATTCCTAGGCCTGTTCCTACTCTTCATGTTGTAGAAATCCGAAAATGACATGGCATCATGAAACTCATCCCCTAAGCCTCTATATTCTTGCAAATAAGCCCCAAAAGGTTCACTAGGTTCTACTTGCATGACTGGACCACCTATTGTATCTGCCAAGAATTGAGGCATGGTAGGATTGTTGAAAGGTGTGTTATATATGTACGATGTATTCTATATATTAGTGTACGCAACCTTTCAATTGCTACTTATAGATCCTCAATCTACCGATGAGGGAGGTGCACTATTGATACCTATTTCTGGTTTCGCAGATAATCTGTTGATTGCATTGAGTACATATTTTTTCCCTTTGGATAAATCCTGCAATGTAGATACTAAGTTGCGAAACTCCATCCTATCCTCCTCTTCTCCCGTTCCTTTTCCCCTATCAGAGTGTATATCTGTTTGTTTCATGTCTGAACTGATATCCTCTAGTTGGATATCCTCAAATTCCCCTGTGTATCTACTCTTTCTTCTCCTATAGGTTACAAAAGGGTCTCCTTCTGTATTAATCTATTTCTCATTTCTTAAGCCCACAACTGGGCAAGAAGATAGCTATGATACCATTGTGATATTCCAAATCCTGATATTTTCTAATCCTAAGCAAATACACTGATACAACTGGGCATGCAAACCTCCATGCAAAAATCCCTACTTTATAGCAAAATTAGGGTTAGGGTTTGTGGGATAGAATGAACACTTACCACCGATAAGTTGACTAGTCTGCTCTTGAGAGAGTATGAATGCATCAAGATCTTAATCGGAGATGAATTGATATCTTCTGCTTCTAGTGAAACCCCAGCAGCATGAACCCCAAATCAACTAAGGGTGACGTTTTCAGTGAAGGATGTCTCCGATGAAGCTGCTGATTTGCAGGACTGATGTATTTCCCATGCTGGAGAGAATGCCTAGAAAATGTGGAAGTTCTGAGGTCTCTAGGAAGGCTAGCGAATTGTTGTAGAGGTGCAGCTGCTCATGCCCCCCTGATGTCGAAATGGCTGATAACTACTCAGGATGAGCATGATCAGATTTGATAATCATCAGGTACTGGAGTAAGATGCCGATGATGAGAATGGTGCCTAAGTTTTGAAGTAAAACTAATATCTGAAGACCCAACAAATGATTAGGAATTTCTGGCTGAAAACCCCTTATGGCTACACATGCGCCCCTGCAACAATCTCTGATAACTATGAATGAATGGAAGAGAAAATGGTGAACCCGTATGGCTTACCCTAAATGAGACTAGGGCAGATATCTCACTGTCGAAACCCTGCTAGCTAAAGATTCCATCTCCAACCCCAACTGTTGTGTTGCATGCTGTGCTGCTATTCAAAAGCTCCAAAATAATAATCATCAAAAGTGAGTCTCCCTTCACTTTATCTTCCTTTTGTAAATTTCAACTTTGAAAAGCCTAATCTTTGACCTAATTAGGTCACTTTATTTTCTAATTTGCAGTTGACTTGCATGCATGCGCATGGAGACTTAAATGAGTGCATGGATGATTAAATAATTCTTAGATGGCATGCATGATGATGGCCTTCGGCCCTAGTGGCCCTTCTTGACCTAGTGTTGATAACATCAGGATGCCCTAGGTTTTCTATAGATGGCATCAGTCTTTAGATGATTCCCTAATTCATAGTAACCGCTCGAACCCATAGGAATCACATAGGTTAGCGGTTTTGGTCCTCAATGCCTAATCAAATGAGGAACATTATAGTAAGGAGAGGAATGACTCTGTGGTGAACTCTTTACATAAGAAAAACATGGGAAAAGAGATGCATGTGAACATTCATATTGGGGACTACGAAGTAGACTCAATTTTTCTGGATCTAGGATCAAATGTGAATATCCTCACAAAGAAGAGATGGAAAAATATGGCGAGTCTTACATTGGGTTGGTCCCTAGTGAAGCTACAATTGGATAATAAGGCCAAAGTACAATCAATTGGACGTGTGTCAAACCTGGTTGTAGATGTTGAAGGTATGAATACCTACGCTGATTTTGATGTGATTGAAGTTGTTGGTGGTGGAGGATCCTATCCTACATTACTGGGGATTGGATGGGCCAATGATGGTATGGCAGTAATTAACTTCAAGAAGTGAATGATGACTTTTGAAAATCACGACATCCGAGTCATCACTCTGATGGATCCGAATGAAGGACAGAGATAAATTTAACTTGTGAAAGACGAAGTTGTCAAGGGATGGGATCATGCTTACAATATTTCAGATGATTATATCCACCCAATTGTTGATGGAGAACTTAGTTGGTGTAGTGCTAGTTCTGTGTCTTCTTATTCTGATGATGCATTAGAAAACTGGCAAAATCGTGTGCACGAGGTGTCATTCCGGAAGTGTGGTCTAATCACACAATCGTTGTTCCATGTCACGACTGAGATTGTCGAATTTCCAATCTACAAGGGGCTGCATGAGCTGTCTACATTCTTAATAGAGTTTGAAGATAAGGTATCAGAACCGGAGCGATTATTGGCACTAGAGGAAGCACTAAAAGCTACTCCAGCATGCTAGCGGGTGACTCATAAAAAGATAATTACTTGATGGGTGCAGTTTCGATGGTTGATGATTGTGTGCTTCAGTGATGTAAAAATATATCACACTAGGAGGTACGGTGGGAGGAATGACCCCAGCGGTCACTTAATGGAATGTCAGACTCTATGGGCATCGTAACCAAAGGATGAATGGGTCCATGCTTTTTTCCACACATTGGATGAAATGCCAAGATCATGGTATGTATTAGCAGAATTTCACATATAAATAACCACTTGAGAAGAGGTGATAGGATGCTTTGCTCATACTTTCCATTTCACAGATACTAATCCTGATGTACAAAATGCACTTCAACTCATTTGTGTTGTGGTGTTGAGGGTAGTTCCCATTGCTTATCTAGTAGATCCACATGCATATTGCCACATGCAGTCAATGATGGACTGTTATAAAATGTCTAGTGGACTTGAAGACGATGATAAGCTACATTATATCAATATTCCAGAAACAAAAGGGAGTAGGAATGTCGCAGCACCAGATATATGAACCGATCCTATGAACCAGCCACTAAATATTAGAAAATTCAACATTGGGATAGAGGAGAATCTGAAATTTGCAAGTGTTGGGGACTATTGGGAAAAAGAGACTATGGCGAAGATCACAGATATATTGCATGAATTTCAATATTTGTTTCAAACCAAATTCTATGAAATGAAAGGGATATTAGGTGATTTGGGAGAGATGAGGATTCTATTAAAACCAGATGCGAAATCAGTAAGGGAGAGGCCGTATCGCTTGAATCCGCGATACAAGGAGAGGGTTAAAGATGAGTTGGATAGGATGTTGGCAGCTGGAATAATTGAGGCAGTCAAAGAATTGGAATGGATCAGTCCTATGGTGGTCGAAGAAAATAAAACATGTGAAGTAGAAATCTGTGTCGATCTGAGAAAATCGAACGATGCATGTATGCATGATCCATTTTCGACACCATTCACAAATGAAGTACTAGAGGAAGTAGGCAGTCAGGAGAAGTATTCTTTCACGGATGGATTCTCTAGTTATAACTAGATTAGGATCGCAAAGGAGGATCGACAAAAAACAAAATTTGTTACTGAATGGGGCTACTTCCAATACATAGCAATGCCTTTTGGATTGAAGAATACACCTCCAATATTTTCTCATGTCGTTTTTGCTAAATTCAAATATTTTATTCATAAAGTTCTTAAAGTATACATGGATGATTGGAGAGTGTATGGTCTGATTAGGGATCATCTAGAAAACCTACGACTGATGCCAGAAAGATGTCAACAACATCATATTGCTCTAAACTCAAAGAAGTGCATTTTTTGTGCACCCTTTGGAATGTTGTTGGGTCACATTGTTTGCAAGCAAGGATTGTTGGTCGACCCTATGAAGATAGCACTCATTTTGAGCTTGCCAACACCAACAAAAGTGAAGATTCTTAGGGAGACACTAGGTCACACGGGATATTATCACAAATTCATTAGAGGCTATGCTACGATTACGACCCCTATGGAGAAGCTATTGAAGAAAGACATTGCATTTCTATGGAGTAGAGAAATTCAAGGAAGCTTCAATACACTGAAGGCCAAGATGGCGTCAGCACCAATACTTGTATTCCTAGAATGGAACAAGAAGTTCCATGTCCATGTCGATTCATTGTATGTCACAGTGGGAGTAGTGCTTGCACAACCAGGTGAAGGAGATCATGATCACCCGATCGCTTTCGCTACTTGGAAGTTGTCATTTGCTGAGAAAAATTATACCGCCAGAGAGAGAGATGGTTTGGCGATGGTAAATGCGCTGCACAAATTTAGGCATTACCTCTTAGGTTTTCATTTCAATATGTTTACAAACCATTCTGCTTGGAAGTACGTAGTAAATAAGCCTATGTTGGGAGGAAAGATATGCCACTGGCTAGTTCTCTTTTAGGAGTTTGATTTTGAGATAATTGTGAAGTCAGTTTGCTTGAATGTTGGCCTTGATCATCTATCCCAGATTGAGACAGGTGAAGAGCTAATAAATATTGAAGAGGGATTGTCTAAAGGGAATTTTTTCAGAATCGACATAGAATATGATCATTACAATCAAATCATTCAGTTCTTGACAACAGGAGTTGCACTAGAGGAATTTTCAACAAGTGAGAAGAAGTATTTGGTGGTTAAGGCCTTTTATTTCCAATTGATTGTTGGCCAGCTCTATAAACTAGGCCCATACGATATTTTGCAGTGATATGTCCTACCACATGAACAATGAGATATTTTAGAGGAGGCCCATGCTAGAGTTGCCGGTGGAAACTATGGAGGATAAGCTACTGCGAGAAAGTTTCTTTGTGCAAGGATCTGGTGGCCCAATTTACATAAGGATGCGATAGAGTATGCGTGGAGTTGTGATATCTGTCAAAGCACTGAAAAACCATCATGGTGGGATGAGATGCCACTAGTACCACAAGTAACCTTGCGACCTTTCGATATATGGGTTGTAGATTTTGTGGGTCCAATCAACCCACCTGGGATGAGAATTCGTGTGCGATACATAATCACATCGATGGACTATTTGACATCGTGGGTGGAGGCCGCACTAGTAGTGGATTGTACCACTGCGACAACAACAAGGTTCCTGTTTGACAACATTGTGACATGGTTTGGATGTCCAAGGATATTGATGAGTGAACAGGGTAGTCACCTCATCAGCTGCACAGTAAGCATGCTGACAGAGGAGTTGAAAATACAGCATAAGAAAAGTACCCCATATAATCCACAAGCAAAAGGAATAGTATAAGCCTTCAACAAGATATTGGAGCATGCGCTTACGAAGGTATGTAATGATAACCGCGATGACTAGGACTTGAAGATTCCAACAGTATTCTAGGCATATCACACCACTTGCAAGAGATTGATAGGGAATACACCATTCAAATTGGTATATAGGTAAGAGGCAGTCATGCCTATGGAGTACATTGACCCCATTCTATGCATTGTGTCCTCGACAAGCATGCATAATGAAGCAACACTAGAGGAGCGTGTGGCGCAGTTGATACATCTTGAAGAGGAACGCTTTATTGCATGATTCCATCAGTGCATCGAGAAGAATCGATAGAAGCCTTGGCATGATCACTACATAAAGACCAAACCATTTTAGCAAGGAGATTTGGTGTTGTTGTATGATAGAAAGTTCATAAAGAATCCAGGTAAGTTGCAGATGCATTGGTTAGGCCCATACCTTATTAATTCTATTACTTCTAGAGGCGTAGTGTAGCTGCAGCAGTTAGATGGAGAAATGCTACCTAAGATTGTGAATGGTAGTTGACTGAAGCCCTATAGGATAGGACCAGAACCACTCAATACTTGAGGCACTCCCCCCCCCAAAAAAAAAATCTAGATAGGATCATGGGAGAATGGAAGGCACACCAAGAGGAGTTGGATGCGCATGAATAGGATTTAGTAGCGCAAGTATAAGGTCATGTTGCGACAGCAACAGAGATGCGACCAGACATCAAATCAATAATCAATAAAGACAGTTAAAGTAGTTAACCAGTCGCGCTCGTGGAAGTGATGTGTAATGATGGCTAATCCAACCAATGAGTTGGTAGAATCGACAACATATTTAGGTACTTAATGAATTATTTGGTCATTATGATCGGATTGACATTATAGTGATGACATGTGAGTTGATAGGGTGCTATAAGAGGAAGCTTGCTTTGGTCGAAAGGCACCATTATGCAGAGTTGAAATACATTGAGTTGTAGAATTACCAAGTTACGGAGATAGCTATTGAGAAACTCTGCAAAGAGTAAGAAAGTTGCTAAGACTAGAGAGGGTGGGATTTTAGTAAATCTAGAAAGGAATTGGTGCGACATGCAGGGAAACCAAGACACTGTAAATATTGTAAGTGAGCAAGGTTCACTGCCCTGACTAGTTGTTATTGAGGAATAATTCACCAGTATGCAAGTTGGCTCGTCAACGAAGAGGAAGGTGCATAAGCCTATGTCTCCAGCATCACAGAAGCAATGAACCAGAATGACCTCAAGGGTGCATGAAGAAGACACAAAACGAGAGGGGCCATCGAGCCCTAAGGTTATTGATTCTACTATTAGAGCAGGAGTGTCTATCACTGACATCCCTGGCTACATCCCTCCAAGTCGTCCTGGTGTGTAGGCCAAGAATCCCACGAAGAATTAGAGATAGCAGATCAAGATGTCGCTGATACCACAAGGGATGGTATGCACCTATGATATTGTGCCTTCGCTGATGTATTTTTAGTATGAATACCATGACTTGCTTGCATTAGAGGATCTCAAGAAGCAGCCGTATTGACCAATAGTATCAGTAGAAGGCACTTCAATAGAGTGCATTCCGTAGGACTGGGAAAGCGGACTCGACAAAGATGGATTGCTCAGGTTGATCAATATGCCACATTTTGGGCATCCAACTGAGGAAAATACATGTGTAAAACAACTTTTGGTGTTTTTTCATGGTGGGCATTTATGGCTAGATGAGCCAATTGCAGTCACGATGGAATTGATTTCAGCATTAATGGCGTTACCTAAGGGTGGGCCAGACCTGTCACAGTATATCCTAGCAAAAGATAATAACATAATGTTGTCCATCACTCTAAAGAAGTGTTATTCTATAGAAAGCGATGGGAGGGCATACTGTATTGACAACATCAATGATCGTGTGATCCGTACTGGTGCTAAGATTTTAGCTAGTAAAATTGTGAGAAAGAACCTCCCAGTTCAGTGTAATTCTGGGGTGGTTGCATGTGCTGAGTTATGTGCACAAGGAACATGAATGAATTGGTCCCTTTTTTTGATGAACCAGCTAATGGAGGATGTAGAGGATGCATAGGTAGGTGCAGTATCATTTACATACAATTGACTCCGCATTTTGATTGTCCTGCTAGCTTGGATGGAACCAGAGGATTACCAAGGGATGGATACGAAAGCAATAGAGGAATGCAGGGGTGCCAGATATCAGAACTTATGGTGGGTTAAGGAAGCAGAGAGAGTAGTAGATTTCTCAATCCAATTTTGGATCTACTGGGAAGCGTTGCAGGAGGCAGCGGTAAAAGCTCCATGATTGACGGAGGAAGCCACGATGAAGTATCGATAGATTGTGCATTTTGCAATTAGACCCCACACTATTTACGTTGATGAGTGGTGTGACCCCGCTAAGAAATGGATACCAATGAGGTACAATGTTTTTGATGAAGAGTTGAAGGAAGAGATTAATGGATGGCACATGGAGTGGTGAGAACCGATTATTATAGCAGAAGCTTCAACAGAAAAATCGATGGATGCACCTGAGGATCTAGTGCGAAAAGACAACTAACAATTGGATGATGACTCTTCGACAGGGACACCTACTGACCTAGAAGAGCAATGCATACTCCGCGACATAAGAGAAAAGAGGTGCATGGATCAAGATGTGAGCAACAATACCGTATCAGCAATGGAAGCACAACTGCATAGACTTGTCAATGTTGTTACTGATGTGACTGATACAGCTACAAAAGAAATGAAGAAATCAACAGAGGAAGGGTTTGTCAAGGTAAGAGATAAATTAGATTCCATTTACAATTTTTTTTTGAAGCAAGAACCCGAGAGCACAGCAGCACAGGAGTACACATCAATCAGCATCGAGCCGCAGTCCAGGAATGTTCAAATTCCCGTTACTGTGATTGATGTTGGATGGGAGGACTTGAATACCTGCCTACAATAGCTCTAGAATGTCACATTGGACATCAACAGATTATCTACCCAGACTTTAGTAGACATACAATAGATCACCAACTAGGAGTTGGATGATAGGGAGAAGAACATCAATGACCAATACTTGCAGTCGCAGGAGAATGTAGAATCCAGGAAAAAAGAGATACAATACTTGTGTTAAGCCAAGAAGAAGTTAACTGAAGACAAGGCACAAGATATGGAGGTTTTGAAGAAAGCGCACAAGGACTTGGAAGCAGCAGTAGCAGATTCCTGTCAGCATGTCTTGGAGAGCACTACAGAGATGGATGTGATAGGCAGAGAAAAGAAACTTGGAGTTGTTATTGAGAAGTTACAGAGCGAAACCAACATTTTGGATTCTTTGATACACCCCTCCACCCCACTAGAACAAATAGCCACAAGGAAGGACAAGATAGAGGAGCTGGGCACACGTCCCAATGAGTTAGAGAAGGATGCCAAGAAAGCCACGGATTCCACTATGCAAGTTTGGGGAAGCATAGTGCAGGAGAAACAACTAGAGGAACTAACTGCACAGTTACAAGAAGCAGATAGGCAATTGGCTACCCTGAATATGTCGCTCAAAGCAATGTCATTTATGATGCAGATCACCAATGCGCTCGAGCTAAAGGAGCTGCAGCAGCTAGTCACAAGAGCAAGGGAAAGGAAACATCGGCGTAGTGCACAATTAGATGAGTTACAAAAGATTGGAGCGCAACTATCAGTGAAAGTAGTTTCTGCGCTCCAAGCGAGATAAGAAGGAAAGAAAAACATTGTTGCAACGATGGTTGAACACCCTTTCAACGATGATCTAAAGGTGATCCAAGAGGCTACTACATAGATCAAGGAGCAGGTTAGAGAGATCACTCATCACCTTGCAAATTTCAGAGCAAAGATCACAGAGTTCACCATGTCCAGTTAAGCGTGGCTTGAGGGAAAGACACAAGATTGTGTTGGGGGCTTGTTGGAAGGAGTTTTGGGACAAGGTAGTTGTGCGGTATCATGAGTTCCACTCAAGCTCAAAAGATGGTGTGCAAGTGCAATATGGTGCGAAAGGTGTAAAATAGACTATTTTATGTATTTTACGTCACTTTTTGTACTTTAGACCATATTTTGTGGATATTGGTCATTATTTTGTAGATTCGGTTAAGAATTGGTTAAGATTTACTTAGAAGTGGACCTTGAATGTAAAGGCACAAGCCTATAAATAGAAGTAAGATTGCAAGTGTTAAAAAAATGGGGAAGAAAGGGAAGAGATTTCAGAAAAAAGACTAGATCTTGAATTGTGAATTGTTTTTTAATCTATGAATCATGGCGCATAAGCAATATGTTAAGCCAGGAGTTGATATGAAGTAATATTCCTTTTAAATTTTATTTCTTATTGTTCCTGTGATCTAATGGTGAATGCAACTTAATGTACGGCATGGATCTATGATGCGATGTTTTCTACTTTTAAATGATGTTATGTGTCTAGATTTGTTTGCGCAACAGTATGACTAGTTCTGTTAATGAATGATGCAGTCCAATAGTAGCAATATTGATTAGCTCTATTGATGATTAAGTAATTGGTGAGATCTGCTGGATAACTTGATGAATTTTCCATGCCCATAGTCATCTTCTATTCTGCGAAAACTTGGTTCTGACAGCTCTCCCTTGATTTTCATTGGTGAGACTTCATCCGCTTCGTGGGTATTTCTGGATAGGGTAAAACCTATCTGGACCAGTGCTCACGGAGGTTTTGGTGATTCGAGCATCAACAGAGTGGGAATCCCTATCGATTGGGTTTTTTTGGTTGGGTTTGCACCAATAGAGAGCAAGAAAATCTCTTAAAGAAGGGAAAATATTCAGGAATTTTAGCTAGTAGGATTGAAGAAGTTACAAAGGTATTTTGGCTGAAGCACATACTCGTAAGAAGTAAGAGTCAAGGATTTCAATATTCATTGTCTTTCATATGAAGAGATAACTTTCCTATAGGTGAAAGAAAAAGAATAATGTGAATTAACCAAGACAACAAAGTGTATTTCTGGAGAAGGGAGGCTAACTGTACTAGTTCTCCAAAGAAGGTGAGTAGTTGTAAGGCAACAACCTATCAGCTTTGAAAGCTAAAGAGCAGGATTTCTCAAGGGGAAGTTCTATGTGAAGAGTCAAGAAGAAGCAGAGTCACCAAGAGATGACTTGGGACTGATAACAAGTGTTGTACTTGTCTCAAAGATAGATGAGGTTGTTTGCATCTCGCAAGGTGGAATAGGATGAGTCCACAAAGCAAAGACGAAATGACCATTGATGGTTATCCTAGAGTGTCAAGGAGGAATCCCAATCGAAAGAGAGAAACCAGTAGAGATGCCAATGGAAGACCAAGCATGAGAAGAATTGGTGTGGTATCTATAGACAAGTTCTTGGAGTCATCTTGTAGTGATGAATTAGTTGTATTCCATGTTGAACAAAGAAGAGTTCATCAGGGAAAGAATACTGTGGTTGCTGATAATCATAGTGAAGTTTCAAAAAAGGGCCATAGAAGATCAAGTGAGGAAAATATTGATAGGTAATTAGCTGAGATAAAAGTGCAACTGGAAGTGATGAGAGAGTTTGTACAGTGGAATATCGAGGACCAAAGGTATGGTTGGGTTCTTCAGAGAAAAAAAATGAAGTGGATTCAATTACAAGGGAGACTGAAGTCTGAGTTGCAACAAAGAATGTATGCTGCAGATGTGTTTTATTTATGTGAACTTGAACAAGCATCTGTTCTCAGTGAGAGAAATGATGAAGATGAAGACATGATATTAGATGATGGTTTCATGGAGCCTTAAAAGGACAAAAACCGGTTGTAAGAACTGATGTTTGAGACCACAAAAGAGGCCTTGGATCCTTCTGATTTTAAAACTAACAAATGGTGTATGTCTGCAGGGTTTACAAGCTTGAATTATGCTAGACAAACACTTAGAATTGTCACACAACAAAGGAGAAGATGGTTGGTTATGGCTATGAATATTCTTTAGATATGAAGAAAGAAAGACAGTCTCTTGATACTGTCATAAATCCAAGAAAGGAGATGATTACTCATTTTCATATGAGGAACGTAGAGAAGGAATATAGGCAGGTGAAGAAGGATAAAGAGCTTGCTGAAAAGACTCAGTAAACTAAAGAAATTGTTTCAAGAAAGAGACTGCAATGGTTTGCATTGCAGTAGAAGTAGAGACTACAATCATTCGTCTTGAAAAAGGATAGAGAGCTCAAGAAAGGTGAGATAAGCAAAGAATGATAAGGCAAAAAGAAGTATATTCACGTGAATATGAATTAAAAAGTTTTCTCGGGAAAAATGATGAAGATAATATAGAGTTCAAGAAGACGTTAATGATATCTTTTGGTAATGGAAGTAATATAAAAGGACTGATGGTGAGATCATATAGAGAGATCCTAGAATCTCATGATTTCAAAACTAATGTTTTGTATGTGAATGCACGGAATACTAAAGCACAACTATCTCATGTTGTCATAGAAGATGGTAAAAGAAAAGAACAAGATTTTCAAGAGAGGAGAGAAGATTTTTATAACCCTGTGAGAAAGGAAAAGGCATAGTTGCTGAATCCTGTTGTGGAAGACTCTGTGAATGTTGGACAATTATGGAAAGTTGAAGCCAAAGAAGAGAAGCTACTGATTGTTGCTGTGGGTGATCATTAATTACTAAAGGATATTAACCTCGAAGACTACAAAGACAAAGAAATATGGTTGACAATTAATGCAGAGGAAGAAAATGACGAGGAAAGTGTAGAGCTTTTGAAAGAAACTCCAAATGAGATGGCATGTTTGTGGCATGGGCTAATTCTTTTGGAGAATAGACTAGCAAAACAAGAAATGAAAATTTAGATTGTGAAATTGGAATTGAGTGGAGATGAGGAAATCGTCATCAATGAAAAATCTGAAAAAGAGGTAGTGAAAAAATATGAAATCTTGAGCAAATACAGTGGAGACTCTGTGTCTGCGGATTTGGGTAAATCTGATACAAACCTATGTGGGGAAAGAGTGAAATCTGGAGTAAATTCAAAACAGGAAATTGGTCTTGAAAATCAAGCTGGAATGGAGAGAAGTGAAACTTTAAAGTCTCACAATGATGATAGAATTATGTTGCTGTAGTATGATAATGATGAACAGAAAATTGTCTTGAGAGACAGTGCACAAGATGGAGCTGAAAAGTATGTTTCTAAACATGAAATTGCAGAAGAATAAGGTAGAAAAGAAGTAGATTGCTATGATTGGCATGGTGATAATACAGAATGTGAAAGACATCCCATGAGAATCAAGTTGCTGAGATATTTGCTGAAGGAACCTAAATGTAGGAGTGAGTTTAAAGCTCAGGGACATCAGATGCATGTTGGAGAGGGAAATGTCCTCAAGGACATTAAAGATGAAAGGATGGTAGAGGTAAGAAATAATCAAATCAACGGTGAAAGAGTGAATTTGGATGAGAAATTTCATGAGTTATGGATAGTGATGTCAAAGCATTCCACGAGAATGTGCGATATGGAGAAGGAAGAGATGAATTGTTTGAATTCATCAGATGAAGAAGAAGTAGTGGATAAGTGCAATAGCACATTGCAACATAAGGTGTGGAAGCCTTCTAAATTGAGGCTGGAACTGAAATGTGATGGAAGTGAAGGCAATGGTGAGTTGTAGTACAAGGTTTGGAAACGAGGAGATTAGGCATTGGACGTATATGACCGGGAGGTCATAATTTTTCTAAGGACTTGAAGACTTTGATTTTCAAAGTATCTTAATCTAAGTGCTTAGTGATTGTTAGTTTTGCTTGTTGTCAATTTCTAAGTCAAAGTAGGAATATATAGGAGTCTAAAGCTCCCCTCGAGGAGGATAAGCCATCTCATCAGTTTGTTCCTAGTTTGTAGAAGTTAGTTTTCCTAATAATAGTAAGTTCCTCTCTTTGTGGAAGAGGTGGTTAGTAGTTAGTTTTCTGAATTAGAATTCGAATGCACACAGAGTTTAGGTTAGGAAGGAAGGAGAAGTCGAGGGAACTCCGAGTGAGACTTTAGAAGTGAAGATGGCCAAGTAAATCGTATCAGGCCATGGATAGGGCAGATTAGGGTATCATCATATATGTACAATTTCTCTGTAATTCTCTAATGAGAAAAGAGTTTCGTCTTAACTGTTTGTTTTGTCTCTATTATGGTTTGAATGTACTGTATTTGAGCAATTGGATGAACAATGATTGGCTATGTTAAATGGTAACTAATTTGTGCATTTATAACTCACAAAAGAGAGCTCGACAAAATCCTTGTGTGATTCCAGTTCTGGAGATAGTGAGACTGGATAGAACTTGAACAGTTCCAGTCTTTTGCAGAAGTCTATTGATGGCTTAAGAAGACCCTGAAGAGATAGGGTGTCGCTACGTGTTAATGCAAGAATGTATTTAATACAGGAAAGAACTTCGGTGTATGTTCGATTCCATGAGCAAGCTGACATGGGAAAATACTCTGTAACAAAGTAATCGAGTATTCATTTGTTCTTGGAGGATGAATAGGTAAGAGGTCGATCAAAATAACAGAGTATAAGCTCTATCTACAATGAATATCGAATGTGTGAAGGAATGGTAACTACAAATATGGATATATCAAATATCTCGAGCGCTTGTAGGAATACTTATTGTTTTATTGCAATCACGAACTGTCTGATAAAATACCCACGGAGGGTAGCGAGAACACACGCAGCTTGCGAAAATAGAGTATAAGTTAGTTGGAGAGAAATCGCTGCAGAGAAAGGGAAATAGTGTTGACTGTGGTATTTAATATGATAGAAATCACCACAGAGAATCGAAACATCGTTGAATCTTATATTTGGTTTGATAGGAATCGTCACAGTGAAATGAAGATTGTATTTGATTATTTTTTTTGGTCAGAACAATTAAAAACAATTACGTGAGAAATTTTTGAGGCAAAATACGTTGGCTGAATAAACTACCTTTTCTTTTGGGTGAGAGCAGAAGCTCACGACACGGAGCGCCTGTGAAGAGTTTCCTTAATATTTTTTTGGGTTCTTTAAACCCTTGGTTGGTACCAGTCATACATCATGGAATCGTAAGATTCGAGCAAATGATATTTTAAAAGGGGCATTGGGCATTAGCAATGAAAGAACCCTTAGAATATGAATATGAAATTGAAAATGTTAAAGAACAACATAATAAGGCATTAACAATGGAAGAACCCTTAGAATCATGAACCTTCCAATTCTTATCTGTGAAACAATCCTCCAACAACATCTTCTTGGCCTCAACCAATTTCTCCCTTATTATTCTTTTTTGTTCCTACTATGAAAGCCCAACCAATTTCTCCCTTATTATTCTTTTTTGTTCCTACTATGAAAGCCCTTGGGTTTGTCTTCTTATTTGTCCCCAAACACCATGCGCTATGCCAGCATTAGAGGTTTTGTAGAGCTATCCTTCTAGTTACTTTTAGTTGCGGGGGTTAGGATGCTTGTCAACACAGTCATTCATTGCCTACCATAAGGCTATTTCCGACCCTCATTTCAATTTCCTCCCTCTCTCCTGGTTTCGTGAAGTATAGACTTAATTTTTATAGTTCAAATTGTTTTTATATATTTTAGGATATTTTAAGACAATATTTAAAACAGTTTTTAAAAATAAAATTAGAAATTGTCTAGATATATTTCAAACATATTGAGGAAAGTTTAAGAAGATTTCCTAAGACTAGTTTTGTTAACTTTGACTTTGAAATTTTAGTTTTGTTGCATTGACGCATCAGTTAAGGAGATCGACCCTCAACTTGAAGATAATAGTTTCCTGCGTTTTAAAGAGATGCTGGCGTTTCCATTTCCCTTGCTCAAACACTTTTCATGAGTTTCAAAAGTTGCAAAATGTTTCTGCTTGAATCTGGTTTAAAACTTGGGCAATTGGGAAAGCATCCCCATAAACAAAACATGGACCATCTCAAACATTTTCGATTCTACAATTAAATATTGGATAGCGAAGGCGACCCCCTTTGCCAAATGTTTAAACTGTATCTTAAATTAAAATGTATGCGGCTGGCTGGGGCAAGTGATCGCCTTTACCAAACACTGAAAGATTGACTCTTTGACATAAGGCTGTATAGCCTTGGAATGAAGTTGTTTTCTTGCCTTTAATTAATGAACTCAAAACGAAAAATGTAACGTTGAGTTTTTATTAAAACCAGGTTGTTTTCCATGAGCTTGACCTACACCTTTAATGTGAGCATCCTCTTAGCACAATATAGATATTGGGTACTTTTCTTGATGGGTAGACCATTCTTCTATTCAATGTTAAGGATGAGCTGCATGTAGAGCATTGTAACATGATGGATTTTTAAGTATTGACATTCCAGACCGTTAAGGATGAGTTGCATGTAGAGCATTGTAACATGATGGATTTTTAAGTATTGCAATTCCAGAGCATTTCAAAATTAGGCCAATATTGTGTCTCTAATAAGAATAGGAGGTTTTTTTAGCCAAATAATAAATTTTGAAAATCAATTAAAAGAAAGCAAATTGT
>LPNX010465841.1:243101-354129 GCA_001517045.1 Pseudotsuga menziesii | reverse complement strand
CTCTTATTGGCATTGATTGGTGCATTGGTAACATCAAATTAAACTCGTTGATATCTATAGTTATCCTACCTCTTTACCCCAGGCGGTGTTGGTTTCATAGCTGGAGCCAGAAACGTGTAAGGCGTCATCTATAGCCGATGAAGGAGGAGAACGGATACCGTATTGGGTGTCTTGCATAATCGTCTGAGCAGATGCTGCAAGAGCAGAAGATGGTCCAAATATACTTCTGAGAACCTCAAAAGACCAGGAGGATGCTTTTAAATCGTGGAACACTGCCCAAAACGCATTAAAAAAAACGCACTTTGTTATTCCTAATCACTCCACTGAGTGGACTATAAAGAAGCCCACCAAAGAATTTGTTCTTCTGAGTGTAAAATGGATTGAGCAGGTAGTAATGACACAATTGCTCATGCAGTTAAAGCAACCAATCTTAGATTGCTTACCTTCGGCATAATTTCGAATTTCTCTTACATCCTTAGAGTTGTTATATTGATCTGCAGTTGGTGGTACTCCATATAACGCTTTTCTTCGATGAAAGCAGCCTGTTCCACAATAGGGAGGACCTTGGAGTCCATTCATTCCTTTAACCATTGTCTGCAGACACAAAACTCATATTTAGTGTACATATATATCTTCATTAATTCAGCTTATCTTGATTGGAGATTTTAAGCAATCCTAACGGGTTAAGTTTGCTACTCCTTGGATTGGATTAGTGAAATCTCTGATTCCATTATCATTACTTGAATAATGTCAACCTCGTAATTAGAATGCCAGTTGCACCCAAGGTGAAAAGTAAAATGGAAATAAATTTAAGAAAATAAATTCAATAATCTTAGTATAAACAAAATGGAAATACATTTATGGAACTATGCTAATTTAGTTATAAATATCTATGACCGTATAAAGCTGTGGATGAACTGTTACTTACGCTTAGATATATTCTTAACTGGTTGCCGAAGGGATCATCCTTGAGGCCTCCATGGAATAATTGGGGAAATTGTACAAAGCCACACTCTCTTTCGGACTTACAGTCAAGGAAAAAGCACATAGCATGTTGTATAGCCTTGGAGTTGCTCACAAACATATCGCAATCCAGATTGACTATAAATGGTGCGTTTGTCATCAGTCCCGATACTTTTGCCTGAAATATATATTAATGATATTAGAGATATGCTGCGTTTGTCATCAGTCAGGATACTTTTGCCTTAAATATATATATTAATGATATTAGAGATATGCTAACACACTCTATGCTGCGTTTGTCATCAGTCAGGATACTTTTGCCTTAAATATATATTAATGATATTAGAGATATGCTACCAGTGTGTTAGAGAGTTGAGTAGTCAAAGATGATAGTGATAGTATATTAAGGATTAATAATATAATTAATATAAAATTAATTAAGTGAATAGGCTTTTAGATATTATTTAAGTTGAGTATTAGCATTTAAGTTTTTGAATTTTATTAAGTTAATTAAGAAAATTAACTTATGTATAACAAATGTATAATGGAGATTCATTTCATGATTATAATAACTTGTTATTCTTAAATACATCAATAAGTTTTACTTAAGCTAATATGAGTTTCATTTTTTTGTTTTTTCATATCTGTTTTTGTTTTATTGTTTATTAAATATTATTTGTTTTAAGTTTTTATATCAATGAATGAGTTTAATGTTATGTTATATTATAAATAGATAATTCTTAAACATATACTTTTGCCTTAAATATATATTAATGTTATGTTGTGTTAGAGAGTTGAGTAGTCAAGGATAGTGATAATGTATTAAGGATTATAATATGATTAATATAAAATTAATTAAGTGAATAAGTGTTTAGATATTATTTAAGTTGAGTGAATCTATTCTTATCTAAGATATTGAATTTTATTAAGGTAATTAAGAATATTAACCTATGTGTAACAAATGTATAATCCAGATTCATTTCATGATCATAGTAACTTGTTATTCTTAAACACATCTTAAATAAAATTTAAATAAGTTTCATTTAAACTGATATAAGTTTTGTTTTTTTGTTTTTCCATATCTACTTATGTTTTATTGTTTATTAAATATTATTTGTTTTTAAGTTCTTATATCAATGAATGATTATACTATAAATAATTATTATAGTATAAATAGATGATTCTAACAATTTGGTATCAAGCAAAGACTTGAATGACAGTTAATGTGTTAGCAATAAAATTACCATAGCATTCATTGCTCCAGCTTTATAATGGTGATTAATCTTTGGACGCTTTTCTCTAGCAACATAAACTAGATGAGGCAGAATATCATCCTTATCTCCTTTGTTTTCATATATAATCTGCATATAAACAAATTGATTTCATGAAAATGAGGATTAAACCAATCATTGCATACCATTTTTATTAACATCCCAAACTTATAATTCTGAACAGTATTAGTCCCGCCTTTGGTGTAACTTCAATCACCTTGACTACACTGGAGTGGTTGCGAACAGTTGAGCTTCCATGAGCGAAACCATCATCCAGACATATCGAGTCTAATGGGACTTCCTCCGTCTCCAATGCTTTTGTAATTCTCCTCTTCAAATCCTCATATTCATCCTTAGAAAAAAACGTTCAAAAATGTCAACACAAATCATAATTTCATAGACAAATCAACTAGTACCTCCATGAACACGTTATGTACCTTTATCAACTGCCATTCTTGGACAAAGTTCGTATCAAGGCTCTTGCTCTGTCGGGAAGAACTTTCTTTGGAAAAATACACAAATGGTGCCCTCGTCTCTATACCGAATTTCCTGCAAAATGGTACCCATTTTTTGGCAAATCTTAAAGTTTCTACCAGAGAATAGAAAGTGATGGGAGAAGCACCGTCGTCTGAGACATAGCATGCGAATTTTTGGACTGGATAATCGATTGCAAGTACTGAAAGAACTGTGTTGGCAGTTGTTATAGCAGGCTCCCGGAAAGGATCTGTTGTTGTGATAATTATGTCCACAGGAGGAAGCTTTAAAGTAGATTCTCCTCTATATCTGGAACATAAAAGAAAATGTTAAAAAAACATAAAACACCACATCTAAACAAATCATATCAAAACAGCAAAAATATCCCTCCTTTCTATATATATCCTGAATATCTACAAGAGTACTTAGATTCAATAGATTAAGACGGCTAATGGTATTCACCTGTATGCAAGTCTCTCTGGGTACATTTTATAGTCAACAAGCAGCCATCTCAGGTTACACTCAAGAATCCACTGGAAAGCAAACCAGAGCTCACATGCAAAGGCCAGAATCCAAACCCAATAAGATTCATGAAGGGGATTCATTAGACGATAGCCCAAAAAGGATAGCATAAAAACACAGTGAAGACAAGCATAAGTTCGATATAGCTTCGGCTTCTCTACAATTTTTTCGTACAGAGGAGGATGATTAATAACATTTGGTTGGTTCTCCATTCTGCGAACTAAGTTACGAAACTTCTATGTATAGACACGTCAAGCCAACGTAAGATGCATATACATCTAACAGGGAGATTGATCCTGGGCATTGTCACCGACTGATTTATATAAGAATTTTCATTGAATTATAGCCTTATATTTACTTACACCAGTGGACCCTCCAGCATATCATCAGTTCCAGAATATCGTTCAGAATCTCAAATAAATGACGAATTACTTCTGTGGAGGAGAATAGATGGCAGAGAGCCGAGAGGACACGGAAGTGAATAATTTATGAAACAAAGAAAATGCCATCGGTGTGAAAATGACTACATGGAAAGACTCCTTGGAAGATTCCTTAGAAGATTTGGCTATTACCTGCCCGGCACGAGCACTGGTGTGTCTATTACCTGCCCGGCCCGAGCACTGGTTTGCTCGTTGGTCTCTGAACATTTTATAAATTACAATAACACAGTTGCAAAGGAAATATTATTGTACTTTTTGTCGTGTTTTACAGTTCAGAACGGCAGATATTGACAAACAAAGGATAAAATAAAATCCGCCTCAATTTTTGTTAAATTTATTATTTTATAAAATAATAAAATGTGGTGACAAAGAAGTAATTTTTTAACATTGTTTTTATTATTTAAATTTTTTTTATAATATAAAATTATAATGTCCAAAAATATTTAGATATTATTTTAGATTTTGTTTTGTTAAATTTATTATTTTATAAAATAATAAGATGCAGTATAAAAAAAATATTTTTTTATCATTAATATTATTATTTAAATTTATTTTTTTATAATATAAAATTATTATATGAAAATATCTAGATATTATTCTAAATTTTAAATTTGTTTAAAAAAATTAACTTATTTACCTTTTTATAATTATATTCATAAAACTAATCAATTGTCGCCATCAACATTCATGAACCACTTTACTTTACTTTACGTGCAAGTATAATAAACTATACCACTAATTTGAACACTTCGTAAAACTCAAATGTCTCTCACAATAAAACAAATTACATGACTTCACTATGTTGATCGCCATGTGACTACTTGTCTGATTAGAATCTTTGTAAGAAGATCACAATCTCCTCGCCAATTTTGATTTTGGTTTTGATGACCTAAGACCATACGTAACTCCACCATTATTAGGCATAGGTTACCACAACTAGGCTCCACCATTATTATGCATGAATAGGTTACCACTAGTAGGATTGCCACCTCATCAAAATACTGAATCGACAAGGAGTCCACTATCACCAAAGGATTGACAAAGCTATTATATGCAGAAATTTTATGAGAAGAAAACATCTCCAGTGCACCAAGAATAGCCTTACAAACCTAGAAGATTGACATGGTTGCCTCCTGAAAGATACAATGATTTTGATCATTCCAAACAGCCCAAGTTGTCAATAAAGGGAGATCCTTGAATTTAACCTTTGAGAACCACCGACTGGTCGTACAATCTTTGAAAGTTAAGACATTTCGAGAATCATTGTGAATCAAACTGACTTTTAGTTCTAGCCAAAACTTCCTAAAAAAGTTTCACTAGAAAAAAGTTTCAAAACCCCGCTTAAGAAGGTTATGCCAGGAAAGAATCGTATTTTCAATGCAAATCCAAATGAAACATTTAATTTTAGGAGGAATTTTCCTTTTCTAGATCTTTGTGGTCCACTGAATGGGAGGGAAGGATCCCTCCGTCAATAATCGCCTCATAAGAAAGCCGAGCAAAAGAGTCATGTTGGTATCACCACCATCCCAAATGATAGTGTCGGCCTTGGGAGTCAACAAGATACTGGCTTTGTTGAGAGCCAATAAAAAATTATCCCACTCTCCCCTTACATCATTTGGTAATCCCAATTACTCAACACCGTACCAATATGAGTTATCACTTGCATTTGCATTTTTTTCTTCTCGCTTGTGCCAATACATGGATATTCTTAAAATGTAACTGAGAAATCAGAGTATTAGAAATTCTAAAGTCCTCACCCAACCCCACCAAAGGGTCAATGCCAATGAAAGTCTATATCCCATTCCCAACTCGCCAACTGAGTCAGCCTCCCAACAGAGGAAGAGCTTTGAGAAACCATTTCCAAAAAATTGAAGCATTAACAACATTTAGCTTAGGCTAGTGAATCCATATATTAATCGACGGTCCTTTAAGATACTTCACCTTGACAATATCACTCCACATCCCACAGTCAAACAAAGCTCGCCATAAGCTCTTAGCTCTCAAGGCTAGAGTGAACCACTCTAATCTCTTAATACCCAAACCACCCATACATTTAGGAAAGGAAATTCTATGCTAAGAAGATAGATGAAATTTCATGTTCGACTTACCACCTAACCATATAAAGTCAAAAATATCATTTCTGAGTACAATTTAACACATAGATAGGAACAATATTCAAGGAGAAGCAATATATAGGTAAACTCAAAAGAATTGAATTTACCAAAATCAATCTACCACCAAGAGACAACTAACGTTAGGTACAGTGTTTGATCATAAGGTCAACTCTCTGGATGAGGTAGTTCCAGCCCTCAACTCGATACAATTAGGCTTCAATCGATAACCAATATACTTGAAGCCAAGATCTAGGCTTTCCACCTTAAAAGGAAATTAACTTTTCATTTACTAACAAATATCATCATCCTGTCTCTGATGAAGGAGCAGGGATTTTTCAGCACTAATCATTATACGCGATGCAATACAAAAAACATCGATAATGTTTTTGAAACACTGCCATTAAACCGCATTACCCATTCCTAAAAAGAGAAGGTCATCAATGAACAAGAGGTTAGTAATGGATACAGTCCAACCAATCTTAATACCCTTGATCTTCTATTTGTCCTTAGCTTTACTGATAAGCCTGCTCAAACCTTCTATAACCAGAATAAATAACAAAGGAGACAAAGGACAACCCTTTCATAAGCCTCTGCTGGATCCAAACAAGGAAGAGGGTGAGGCATTAATCATGACAACACAGGTGGTGATGGAAATGCAAGACATACTCTAATTTCAGGTCTCCATGGGAAGCCCTATTTGAATCAACATGAATCGGATGTAAGACCAGTCCACTCAGTCATAAGCCATCACCAGGTCCATCTTCAAAATCAGATCTTGAATATGCTTTGACTTCGCCGAATGTAATCATTCTTGACTGATTCCCACTGCATCCAATATCTGTCTGGTAGCCATAAATCCAAATTATTCCTGAGAGATGCAATTCTCCAAGACAAGCTTCATTCGGTTATAAATGATCTTGGTGATGATTTTATAAACCAAATTGCACAATGAGATCGACCTAAAATCATTAAAGGATTTAGGCCTATCTACATTAGATATCAAAGTGATGTAGGTAGTGTTGAGACTCTTTGGAATTAATTCTTTAATTCTAGCTTCTTGAATGACCTCTACAAGATCATGTCCCAAATAGTCAAAGAAATGCAAGAAAAATTTTGCAGTCCAACCATCAAGGCTTGGGCTCTTACCCTTCACAAAAAAATTTAACTCCTATTTAATTTCTTCAAGTTCCACCTTCATGTCGATTCTCCTACCCTCCTCATCATTAAACATCGTTGAATATAGTCTAAGCAATTTCAACTGCTCTTCTGAGGAATTAGTGGGAAACTGTTTATATATATTATGAAATGTAATACAGCCTCTCCTTTTAAACCTCAAGGATCATACAATAGGTTCCCCTCACCATCCTTCATCTCCTAGATGGAATTGATATTCCTACAATGTGAGGCGTACCTTTGGAATAACTTTGTATCATTATCTCCCTCCTGAATCCATATTGCTCTGCTGTTAAGCCTCCATGTAGCCTTGTTTTGTGTCGGAACCTTTGCTCTTTGACATTCCAAAAGGGATATACTCTTCTTTCTTTCTTCAAAGAAAACATAATCGTCAATACTAATGTCTAAAGCTTCAATCTCCCTTCCAATCCATGTCAGCATAGCCATGTTATCCTTCATTTTAGCCTTTCCCATTTAATCACCTCATACCAAAGTACCCTTGGCTTCTTCAAGAATTTAAATAGCGGAAACAAGTGGTTCAGATCTGTATGAGACGGCCAACATTTAACTACTAGAGAACATAAATCAGACTCACCTAGAGCTAGGTTCTATTGAACTTGAAGGGGTAGTAGGTAAAGGAAGAATCGAAATCCAATTGGAGAAAAATGGCTTTATGGTTTGACAAACTAGTCGGAGTGGCCCAAGTTCTATACCTACCCAACTGTGAACCCAAATAATCCACCAACAAGAACCAGTCCAATCTCTTAGAAATACCCTCATGACGGGAACAAACGTTTGACCAAGTAGGAAATATTGATGCTGGAAGTACATCCACCAGACCTCCATTCTCTAAAACATTCTTAAAATTTGTTTCCATGAGATCATTGATAACCTTTGAACCCCAAACTTCAACCATAGAGAGAGTAAAATTTAGGTCACCCACGACAAGAAGTGGAGGCTCATTTAACAAACCCTCATCCATAACCATACCCAAAAAAACTTCCTATGATTGTAGGGGCCATATATGTTTAGGATGTTTAAGAGATCGATCCATCCCCCTAACACAACCTTCAAGCAAAATCCCTGCACAAGTGGAATATTAATAAAATCAACGTTCGTTGGGTCCCATGCCACCAACAAGCTCCCATACATCCCATTTGCATCCAAACCGCAACACTTCCAAGTAGGTTTAATCTTCAGAAAAAATCGCAAGACAAGATATTAGAAGACATCGTTCCTACAACAAAACAATGTTTGGGCCAAAGTTTTCTAGTAACCTCTTCCAAGTGATTCGTTTGGGAGAACTGCCAATTGCCCTGAGCTTAAAAGATAATAGGATCATTAAGGAACCCCCTGATGGGGAACACTTTCATTAAGAGCCCTAGAGTCCTTAGAATTAGGTGAATCAAAAGAGAAGGAAGCCATAAAAGGGGTGATAGATGCAACCTTAGGATTTATCGACTTGGATGACGCTTTATGATCTCCTGAATTGGAAAGAGGTTTTTTACGAGTGGTCACATTCTAGAATCTAATTGAAGCAATGGGAATGGAATTATACGAAGAAACCATGTCCTTAGGGACCCCTACATAAGTGGAGAGTGGAAATTTTTGGGGGTTGGAAATAGGGTGTAAAGAGATATCCCGAGTATAAACTGATGACTCCTCTTCTAAAGGAGAGGTAGACATGCAAATATCTAGATTCCTATGTTCATTGCTAACCCCACCCCTAGTATCATGGCATGGATTAGATAAAGTAGAGTTGGGATTGAAATGTAACACCGCCCCATCATGTATAGGTTCGTAAAGGGACTTCTCTAAAGGAGGTGAAGGGCCATGCACAACCAACCCATTTTCCTGAGGACAATCCTCTTTGGATGGCTCACCAAAGACAATGAATCCAAAATTTCATCAACCGGAAGGGACATAAGTAGGAGAGCTAAAAAAGTATGAAACTAGCCCAAAAATAAATGTGCAGAGATCCCATCCATTGGTAGCAGAAAAGGGATGTTTTCACCTTCATCTGGCGAGATCTACATAGACGTTGAATCCCCATAATCTCCCTCCAATGGAAAAATACAATCATAACTAAGGTGGTTAGTTCTGTGACATTATAAGCAGTGGAAGGGGACTTTCCAGTAGTCCAGACATTGAATAAAGGAGCCTTCATCCCAACAAACTTCAATACAATTCAATAGGCCTTTGTTCATGTCAATTTCTACAACAATACATGGCATCCGATAGTAATTTTCCAAAAGGGTCGATTCCCCAACCATTATAAAATGTCCAATAGAATTACCCAGTTCTAAGAAAACCTTAAAATTCTAGCAATGAAGGGGCTAGCTTGGCAAAAGGACCCAAAGGTGCCTCCACACCATCTTCTATTTCCAAGGGTTGAAGGTCGAATTCCAATTGAACAACACTAGAGAGACAACCCCAATGAGACAACCCCAATGAGCCAGTATTTAGAAGGAATAAGTTGTTTACCATCCCCTGTGAGGAAATGGAAATCGAACCAACCATTGACTTGCATGATGAATCTCAAGATATGATTAATTAATGGATTCCATTCACGAGAAATTCATGCAATAAACTCTACCCTGTTCATCTTTATCTACTTGAACTTACCCAATAATGCTTTGGATGACGAACCTTGCACCATTTTAAGCGTTACATATTTTCCAAGAACACAAAGGGCCTTTCCATTTCTATATTTTTCAATCTTCTCCCTTCGTTGAGCACGTGTAAAATCACCCCTCAATTGATGATTCGATTTACGAGTTTCATAGGGAACAATAATAGAGACTGGGATATCCCCACGAGGAGTGAGTTCACCAGGTATAAGGGAAACCTACGGAAGTGGTGTGGCAACCGAGAGTGACTTAGTACAAACCCCACCTCCGACGGGAAAGGAAAAATAATAATTTGTGAACGAGGGTTTGTCTAAACCCTAGTTTCTGATCCTTGGTTAGTAACAATTTGATTACCAACCGCGCATCAGTCCTTCTACAATGATATATTTACCTCGTTCATTTTGATTCATATGTCCTAAAGACCATACATAACTCTAGCGTTATTAGGCATCGTTAGGTTACTGCATGAAAACATTGATAAATTGATAAGGATTATGAAGTGAGGCATTCAATTAAAAAAAAAATGATATTTTAGCTTCACAATAGCATTACTATTTGTGAAAGTAGTGAAAGTGGTGTTGAAATTTATGGTGCAAAAGTGGTATTTGTAGAAATGTTAGTTTTAATGGAAAATGAATACATGGAATTCCATAGTGTATGGTGCAAACCACTAAAACCAATCCTAGGCCGATTGAAATTTTGATGTTCTAAACACCAAAACTAATCCTACATGGAATGAAATTTTGTGGTGCAAAACACCATAAAATTAATAGATATGTATAAATATAAATATTTAATACATGTGTATGGAGTAAAAACAATAACAAATAGTGAAAAAACAAAAAGCAAAACCATGCCACATAAATAGCATTGTTGTGTCATTGTGTTTTTTTAATTATTAATTATTATACACTTATATATGGTGTAAGGCACCATAAAATAATAGTAATAAGCACGCCTTTGCTAAATTAAGCGACGTGGTTCTTGTATAGGGCTTTATTATATCTCACATATGAAGTTTAATATGAATGCAACTTGGCGTTTATAAAAAGTTACAAAATAAAATTGTATGAACAAAATTTCTGAGTTAAGAATTTCACTATTAATGAAAACAATTACATTTATTTTTTCTTACTTAAGGCCAAAACCCAAAAATATTTAACAAAACATGTATTTATATTAAATCACTATACATAAAATTGGTGATTTTAATAAATTTGACTTTAATCCATAAGTAAAACTCAACAAAAATCATAATGTTGTTCCAATTCATTTATAATTAATAATCACAAATAAATAGTTATAAAAACCAGAACCATGTGGTAGCAATGTCCTTGTGGTAGAAGTTTGCAATTGTAGAAGTGCCAAAATGACTCGAAAAAATAGTTTTTAATACATGCAATTTGCAAAAAAGAAACAAAGAAAATCGATCCAAAAAGTATGTATTAAAGTATTAAGCATTCAACACACAGAATGTGCATACAATGACAAAAAAAAAAATGGCTGCAACTTCTATATGTATCAAAAACTTGTGAATATTACATGTTTAAAAAAAACAATCTCTAGCTTTAAAGAAATATATATATAAGCATCTTCAATTGTCTTTCTAGTCATTAGACATGAATCCAAAGTGGCTTAAGTATGTTCTCAATAAACTTGATGTGAATTCAATAACAACAACCATATTTTAATAAATGAAATATTGCAATATGAAATGCAAAATCTAATTATCAATAAAATATTATATGGAAAAGTTCAAATGTTCATGGAAAGAAGGTCATCACATATTTGGCCTCCATGTTCAAATGTTCATGGAAATAAGATCATCACATATTTGGTGAGGGACAAATACATTTTTCATTTGGATTTACATGATTTCTTTTTATTAAGTTATGGTATAAGAAGGAAATTGTGTTGCAAACAATAGTGCATTGAAAACCTTCTCTAATAGCAAACATATTTTTAAATTTTACAACTAATTATGACAGTGGTAAGCACAGTAAGCAAAACAACTTTCTTGTGGCGTGTTGATGCAAGATATTAATTCAACGACAAGTATTATAGTTTAAAAAATCGAATGTTGGACCATTTAATGGACCAAAATTGTCAATGTTTTCTTGCTCTAGGAAAAAACCAAATGACCAGCAAGCCATAGCATAAAAAAATCCAAATGAAAAATATTAAGGTTTTTAGATATCAAAGCTACACTTGTAGCCATGTCAATAGTGCCTTGATGGAATAGATTGAAAATATGTTTAAAAATATTCAGAAGTTTAATGTTAATGGAAAGAATCTCCTCCTATTTGAAAACCTTAAATTGGACATGGAAAAACATTTTGCATCAACCGATACTCTTCTACTACTCTCCTCTAGTCATTCATCTTATGCAACCTATATCCAAAAAAATGAAAAGGGACAACAACAAGTTCAAGCCAGGTGGAGGCTTGCATATCAAATGCATGTGTGATAATCAAAGATACAATGGGATTCTGAGAAGGGATGGGGGATTCTGGTTCATTTTTTTGTTAAGTATAAGTGATTCATTAATATATGCTTCAAGATCGAAATGTGTATGCAATAGGATGGAAGAGTTATCAAGGAAGAAGTATTAACAGTTTCTTTTGAGAAAATCATTATGATGATTGAGGGTTTCCCATCATGCATTAACATTGAATCTGTTATCATGTAAAATGGCACTTCTCCTTTCGAGTAATGACACCCAATGTGTCAGAACACAAAAGGACAAACTGGATTGAAGTAGCCAAAACACTATAGACAGGCATGACCTTTGATACATCATCACCTTACCAGCTGGATATATTTTTGTATGGACATTAGGGTTGAATACGCGAATATTTGCATAGCAACCCGTGTATCATACGTGAGTATGTGCATTGCAACTCGCGTATATATCATTAGCGCTTGCACCCATGGGTTTCCTTACAAAAAGTCATGTATGATACGCAACTTGCCAATATCAATAGTCGTGTATGAATTAATTCGGAATTAAAAAATATAAACATGATTAGCGGAGGACAGTTGGGCCCTTAATCATAACTATCCCAATGTCCCCAACCATCTCAACCTTTGTAAACTCTCTCTTTCCTCATATATAAATAGAGGGTAAGGATCGAGGCTAATCAATCATACTTAGTGGAGAAAATTTATGCTGGTGGTTTTCCTTCAGATATCTCAAAGCAGCAGAAATCAGTGTCCTTGGTTTTCATAGGAGCACTTGTCTCAGATGCTCGGTTGTAATCTCACCACACTTGTTTATTAATAAGGAAAGTTCTTCTTCCAATATTGTGTCTTTTCACTCTTATATATTGTGATTTCTGAATTATCTTATTGTCTCATTATGAATATGTTATTTCATTAACTATTGATATAATATATAAGATATTGCAGGAAAATATTGCTCTTTGTAGGTAATTGGGGATACCCTGGAATCTGTAGAAGCAACTTGAAAAGAAGAAGAAAAGCAAGGGTCGACTGTCATAAATAAGGTATGACTAGTTTTCTTCCTATTTCTATTTCAAATTCTCAAATAGATGGTTGTTTGCAAGTTAATTTAGTAATTTGGTAACCCCAGAGGCCCTAGGTTATAAGGGTGTTTTTTCCTAAACAACAGAACTGACAACTCCACTGGGGATTCCAACCTATTGTAGGTCCTCTCTTTAGGATTCTTGACCAATCTTTTCTCATTTTGATTATGGGTGTGATTTGTTTTAATTTTTCCTTTGATTCTCAGTTTTGCATGTTCAAATCCTGTCTGTCAATTGTTTTTCTTTCGAAAAAAATTTGGTAGCATACGCGAGTTGTCTTGGTGACAGTCGCATATTCCACTTTGTATATGTGGGTTTCCTTCTGGATAGTCACGTATCATACACGGGTTTCCTTTATAAAAGTCGGGTATTCTTGTAGGTGTCTCGGAGTCTATCAGGTTCTTGCTTGTCCCTGCATTTTGTTAGGATATTTAGACACTTAGGAGTTAGTTAAGATCAACTTGTGTAATATATCCATTAGGTAAAAGTGTGTTTCTTTAGTATGCATTTGTAAATATTCTAATCTGACGGTCACGATATGTTCTAGACATAGAGTGATCCGACGATTCAACTTCTCTTAGATCATACCTACCATTGATCCGTGGCTTAACACCCGATTGGTCTATGATCTCTATTTAAAGAGCATAGAGGGTCCTTGGCTAGTTGATTGATTATGAGAAGCTCATGTAACTTTATTTTTTTTGCATAATAAATTGCTCCAAGTAGCTATTTGTCTGGGGCTATGGACTGTTTCCCTCTCGAGGTTTTTAACCACGTGACAAACATCAGTGTGTTGATCTGTGATCTATTTGTGTGAAGCGGTATCTGAAGGTGTTCAGTCTTTTGGGAGTACCCTGTGTACCCAAACATGGTATCAGAGCTGAGGTCTCAGGTTCAATTCCCCCGAGCTACGCCGGAGGCGGGGTGTTGGTTGGAGTATCGAGTACCTCCACATGGTATAAACACCGCACCTCTGGGAATATAAAACAAGTGGTTTAACCACCACTCCTGGTGATAGGGCCTTGTGTTGGGTTTCAAATGTTCATCAACATCTGCAGGTTTTGGTGTAACGAAAAACCTTACAAAAGTTGGATGAGTTTGGTTATGATTACAAGTATATTTGAAGACTTTAACAAGCTCAACAGTCACCACCTAGCCTCAAGTTCGAATTTCATCTTCAATATGTGGGATAAGTTGAGAGAAAAGTGGGTATGTTGGAGAATTTTGAGGGATAAGTTGAGAGAATAGTGGATCTGTAATTATGATTAGTTATCTTGAATTCATGTATAAATAGGAGTGCTCTCTTCTCATTTTGTTAGAGACCTCTCTAGTGGTTTGGAACTAGAGAATAGTTTAGAGTTAGTCATAGAATGGATTTTTTATTGTTATGTAATGGAGATGATGCTGCAATGCAAATCCTTTTATTTTCCCATGTTAATTTGAGTTTCCTTCTTATGAATTTTCAGTATAGAATTTTAGTGATTTCTTTCTTATGAATTGATAGTATAGATTTGTCGTGAGCTCACATCTATAATTTCAGTCTTTGTTTACCAAGTTTAATTTATGCAATTTCATGTTTTCTGCAATTAAATGTATTTTAAGCAATTTCCTGCTTTTCTAGATTAGATTTCTTTTCATGTCATTTCTTGCTTTTGCAAGCTTAACTCAATTTCAGTTGCATGTATTTTTTATTTCAGTCACCTAGAATATCATATTAAGTTAGCAATACTCCGCCTCTGCATATATTTTGTCTGTACCTCACAAGTTTACGCTCTCTCCTAGTTGACAATTAAATCGTTGGATATATGTTATAATTTGTTTAATATTTTACTCCAACATTTTGGCGTCGTTGTCGGGGAGGTGCTAAAATGGATCATAGTTTAGATAGGTAGATAGTTCATTTTTCTATTACATAGAAAGGGGGAGGGGAAACAATAAGACACAAAGATGACTTCACTACAGAATTTCCGTGGTGTAACAGCTAGACGCATCCACTTTAGTGGGTCACCCCAAATCCTTGTTGTTTCCACAAGCGTGTTTATTTTTATCCAAAGTATTTTCTTTTTCTACAAGAGTGTTCTTTCATTTTCTGCAAATGCGAGTTTGTTTTTATGCAAATTTTGATTTTCATTTTCAGTTTGTATTGCTTTCATTTTTGGGCTAGCCTTTATTTCATACTAACTTGTTTTGTACAGATTTTTGTGCACTTTTAATTTATGTTTTTGCACTCCTTTTGTGACTAACTCATTTCGTACTTTTTTTTTTTGCATTTGTCATGTACTTGTTTTTTTTCATTTTTCTAAGCATTTGATTTGATCTGATTAAAATTATTTTACAATGAGCGTAAGTTTGGAATTAATCACTAAGATCCTTGCAAAAGCTGAGATCTCCTCTTCTCAAGAAGATGAGATCTTGACTGCAGTTAAAAATGAAACCACTCCTCCAGAACCAAAAAAAGAATCAACATATGAAGAGTTCTATACATCTGATAAGGAACAAGCAAGCGATAAGGAAAATGAGGAGGATGAAGAAGGGATCTCGGGTGATCATCATGCAAACGAGGGTTGCATCGAACAATGGTTCCAGGTAAGTGTTAGGTTAGATCAATTTTGTTTTTGTTTTTACTTTGTTAATTTACATTTACAATACCTAATTTCACCTACTTTTGAATATATTAGATTTCATTTTGTAAAATCGTATATAAACATTCTTTTACTGCTTTTGCATGTATGGTTCCATTCGAAATTTCACTACACGTAAATGATTGTAAATTCTAATTAAAATAAAGTAGGTAGGTTTTGGTTTCTTTCAATTAGCATAGCATATACGATGCTTTGCTTTAATTTGTTGTATTGTTTCTATTTGTTAAAAAAATATTTCTAATAGTCTTAAATTACTATTTTTTTAATTTTGTTATGGATTAAAAAAAATTAGTTTTAATCTTTTGAATTAAAAAAATATTTATGAAATTTTTTATCTCTCTTCCTTTTCCTTTTTCTTTTAGTAAATTTTCTAGGCATACTAGGAATAAAAAATGGATTGGGAATTAAGTTTTTTCTAAATCTATGAATAATTAGAAAATAAAATAAATTAATTAATAAACAAATAAAAAATAATAAAAATCTATATAGTTTTTGTTTTAATTTTAATATGTTTCTTTGTTTGTTTTAGTTTAAAAATAAATAAATAAATCTAATTTTCACCCTTTAATTTTTTTAGGAATAAAAAAAAATCTAGTTTGCATTTAGGAATACTTTAAAATAAATTTAAAAATGAAAAATAATATCTATTAAAAGATTTAAATATAATATTTCTTTGTTTTTTAATTAATTTTCTAGTATTAGTTTTCTAGTTTTAATACATTAATTTAACAAAACATAATGATATTGACTCATATATATATATATATATATATATATATATATAGGCTTAAATAAACCTATGTTTCTCTGTTAGTTTTTAGTTTTTTATTAAAACCTGCAACTATAAACATTGAAACGTTAATATATATATATCAAAACAATACCACTTTTAAAACATTAATATTGATATTAAAAAGAAAAAATAACTTAAATTTTTTTTTTAAATAAATAGAACAAAGTGTCCTCCCTCGATCCGCAACCTGCAAACGCTTCAGCCTTTCATCCTTTCATTCGCAACCTACAAACCACCTGCAAACATAAAACCACTTAAAAAAATATAGATAAGTAATTGTTTATAGATTGAGTTGCACTATCCATACCAAACAAACTCAAACGTGATCACAGCAATTTCATGGCTAGCCGTTATCCTTCGGTCTGGAATCTAAGGGAACAATGGGTATATAAGTATTGAAGAAGATGTGCATTGTAGATGATTCCATTCATACGCGAATGAAGGAAGAGACGTTTGAAGCAGGTTTGTACATTGTTGTTTTGAAGTAATTCATTTTTGTTAATTTCTATTGGCATCAAGGAACGGTCCCATCCCAATGATGCATCCAGGAAAGAGGCTTCTTGCAATTTGATACATTATATAGTGGACCTGTGTGATGATATCTATCTATGCATTGAAGAGCCTAACCTTTTTGAAATTTTATTTGCTAATTCTGTTGCAACCACTTCTGCAAGACCAAGACGAAATCAGAGAATTAAGATAAGTTATATTCAAAATTCAAAAAATGATGTCCAAATTGTATCTTGTGGTTTCAATGTAAATATTGATAAAACGTATAGTATCAACATGCAACCTCGTGAACTAGGTCTCGCGATTGCGCTGAAACAAACACTGTTCCTTGCTAAAGGATATGACCGCTGTGATTTTGTCACTGCCACTTATAAACAATCACGAAAGCTACAATTTAATCGTTCTTCTATAATATTGAATGTTGATGAACTTGATGGAATTTACGTAGAGAACATCAATGCACATAATGCGCCATACCCCCAGATGGATCCCTCGTGGTATTTTCTACAAGATCTTTGGGATCCCGCTCTAACAGAAGTGCAATCTTTGCAACCAAATTTCATTTTTGACATCGTCGCTTGAGTGATTTGCTAATTCTAGATATGGTTATGCGATCATACTCCCTCTCCCATTATTAGTTTCCAACAATCCCACCTCCCTCGCATGCTAACCTAGAATCTTTGTTTAATCCACTCTCCACATAAATGCTTGGTCCGTTGCAACAACCTGTTGGAATATATTAAACCCACTCATAACTTAGGATAAAATAATTAATCATTATTTGATTAATTATTCACCCACTAGCTTAATTAGTTGGCATCCACTTGAACCTTAAAGTCAATACATGCCATCTATATCCTAGGAATGATTTATTTCTAATTCTGGGTTGATCTTGACCACCTTTTACCATTTCTTCGTATTTCCAGGAAAAAATACAGCAGAATTCTTTGAAAATAGCTCTATTACTTGGAAATTTCCTCTGATGAACAGTTCTGGCCTACATGAATGTGCTCAATAGTTCTGGGCTTGATTAATATGTCAATAGGGTTTGTTTGAGTGATGTTTCAAATATTCCCTTCATAATCTGTGCCTTGCAACAATACAGGTGTTTGAGGATTGCTGACGATATCAGTGCTAATAAGAGATACAAGGTCAAATTCTATTGAACTGGCATTGGGAAGGAAAGAAGATATATGATGATGATCTTACCAAATAGGTCCATCTGCAATCGTGATCTCCATGATGGACTCATCTGATGGAAAATTTTGTGTGAGATAGTCTAGAGTGGGGAGAGAGGGTTCTAGACAGTAGGGAAAGTGGTAAGGATCTAAAGCCACTAGACGAAGATCATCAGGATAGACATCAGAAGTAGATTGAACAACATCATAAATTGCTTCATAAGGTCCTAAAGAGGATGACTCAAAAACTTCCTTTCCTCGAGAACTATGGCTAGTTGTGGAAATCATGTGCACAGTATCCGCTTCCATTCTAGGAGGGGTTGAGGGAAAAACTCCCATGAGGAATGAATCCTTTAGCATACCTACCCCAATAAAATGATAATGAGGAGGGGATTAACCTAGCATATGGATGTTATTTGCAGTGGGGGTAGCAACATCTAGTGAACAAAAATCAAGCTGATCAATGGTCATAATTTTCCCCAAATGAGGGAATTGGAGAGTTTGAAATATTGTCGAAGCGACAGGTGTCATATAATAGAACTAGTTTCTCCCTAATAGAATATTGTATTCCAACGGGGCATCAACTACCTACACCTGAATGGAAACAGTCTTTCCCCCAAGCTCGACCGAAAGGGATGGTAACAGACCATGACGTTGGAAACCTCATCCATCAAAAGATTTTAAGCTTATGGGAGACTTCATGAGTTCAGGAGAACCAATGGCTCTCCAACAAACCACAGACAAAACTGAGGTGGAAGCTCCCTCATCTAGAACGGTCCTATGGACCTCTCTCCCAACTACTCTTGTCGCAATTTGAAAAGTGAGCTGGTGGGGTAATATAGACTTATAGTTATCCACACTAAAATGAATCAAGTTGGTGTTGCCTGGTTCTAATGTCCCCAATGCATTCGTCAAACCCCGGTTTGAAACAGATTCCTATTCGTTCAAAAGGAGTCACTTGGGCACCAAGGTTGTCTGATGGATTTCATATTGGGGTAGTACCCCTCACTCCGTGACACAGGTAAAACTACTAACTATTTGGCCACAAATGACAACTCTTTGGTTTTCCTCACCAGTGGGAATCTAGTTAATCCGATGGGGGCCATTGCCATTTTCGCATGGAAGCTTCTCTCAATGGATAGATACTTCGGGGTTACTGTGGTACTCCTCATAATGAGTTTTAGGGAAAATCCCAAGTACTTCCCATAGTTTTGCGGATGAGACTTATGTCCCAAACCGAATGTGATTATGTTAATTGATTCTTTTTAATCGATCTTCTCGAGGTCATGAAACAATCATGTTTGCTTAATGGTGTGTGTGTGTGTGCATTTGTATGTAAAAGGTTTCCTTCCAATTCTTGAAACAAAATGGGTTACAAAATTCTTTTGCAAGAAATTAGAAAAGGGTTGTAACAGAGCAGGTATACATAGAAAATTAGGTCTGAATAGAGGGTTGGGACAGACAAGGGTCTGAACCAAGCACATAAAACAGGCTATAGGCTGAAAGTCGCACCTATTGAAGGAACAGGTCTGGTCTGGGTCACACAGAACAAACATGCAAAGGCGACGTGGATACTAAAAAACCGAGTTGCACAAAACAAGAGGTTTCATGCGACTGGGTCGCTCGAAACAGGGTTACAGGAGTGACTAGGGTCGCTTCTGGCGTCGAGATAAGTGCGATCTGGCTCTATGAGCCAGGTCGCATGTATCAAGGCAGAAGTCACGAATGGAGTCACACTTATCGGGGTGAAAGAGGTAATTGAGTCATGACTAACAATCCGATAAGGGAGACTGTTCCTAAACAGAGTAAAAACAGGAAAAATGGGGTCGACAGGGGCCAGGGGAGCAGGAACTAATGCAGAGGAGGTTTCGATCGGCCTCGTGGGGGCTCGATTGGTGACTGTGAAGGGCAGAAACTAGAAACAAAACTGTAATAAACCTACAAAAATAGAGATCATATGGAACGACCAGTGGAGTTTCCAAAACTGTAACAGGGATTTCTCCCTTGTTACGTGCAAAAGCACCAGCCTTACGTCAATGAGACTATAAGGTAGAGTTCATGAAAAAAATTAAGACAACAAACAAGATTAGTAAAACAAAACAAATATATACGAGAGCTACACTGGAACAAAATGAAAATAAACTAAATATTATATCTTTTTTCTTGAAAGTGGGCCACTATGGTTGTGTCGGAAGTGATCCGCCTCTCCACAGGCTGGTTCTCCAGGTGGGTACAGAGGGTGTCTCGACATACTAAGTGGAAATGGTATGTCAATAGGGTGGTGGAAAAGAGGTGTGTGAATACCTGAGAGCTAAAAGTGTCCCAACATACTCACAATGGAAAAAGGTTATGAAAACTATTTTTGGGGAGACCTTCACAATTTATTTATAGTATAGTTTTAGGGATTTTTGAACCAAGGTTAACCCATGGTATTTTTTGACCCATGGTATTTTGCTATGGTTTTTTTATCTTATCTCTTTTTTAGGTTTTTGGAACCCCTTTTATGGTTTTTAACCATTTTTAGGGGTTTTGACCATTTTTTAGGGGTTTTAACACTTTTTGGAAGAGAATGAGGGTAAACCATAGTAAATAACAATGTTTTGGACATTTTTTGTTGGAAATACAATTGTGTAGGTCAAAAGTAAGGTAAATGTGGTGGAAATATGATGTATGTATGAATAATAGGCCATGTAGAGCTAGGTGAACATTTTTTTGTGTTAACAAATCACTTGGCTATAAGATTTTAGAAATGACCATGAATTTGTTAGAAGGTGTCTTCTTTAGATTTTAATCCTAATGGTATATAAGGTTTGCATGCATTGACTCCAGTTTCAGGTTTCCACTTCATATTTTACATGGAAATTAAGGGATTGATTACTGTGCATGAAGAAATTTAGTTTTGATTCTTATTATTTCATTTCTAGAATTTTGCTTACATATATGCCCATTTTATCTAACAAAAGATGCAGAGCTGTTAAAATTCCATATGCTAAGCTAGATTATCAACATTTAATTTCAATTTCATAACAAAATCATATAGATAGGATCACTGAAAGAAACAGTATCACAAGAACAACACAGATTTATCCTGGGAAAACCCTAAAGGGAAAAACCCAGAAAAAAGCTTCCTCAATATAGATGCCCCAAAAAGATAAAAGGTAAAACCAAAAGACTGATCCTCCTCCTTCTCTAGCTACTTCTCTCTCTCTATCTAATGTGCTACACAAGTGAGTGTGTGTGTTCCAAATGAGGAGTGCCACACCTCTATTTATATTCTTCCGATCACTTAATAATTAATTCAATTGTGTAGGCTTGAGTAATCCTAATTTAATCTTATAGGCTCGAGTAAGCACAACTGGGGTACTAATTACCTGACTTACAATGGAGGGGACTTCCTCATGACTCTTATTAGTTATCCTAATTAGAAACATTGGGGTATAAAGAAATACAAGTGATTCTCCCGATAAGAACATTGGGGATCACTAAAAATACATATAGAATATTCTTCGAAGTTACAATAATTCAACACTCCCGTTTAACAAGAAGGGTATTCTACAACATCATCAACAATAACAATAATAGGAGAGAGAGGACATCATCAACATCATCAGGGTGACACATCTATAAATTATTGGAATATTTTCAACATCATATAGTCTTCATCTTCAATATTCAACAGCAGCAACACTTTGACTGACAGCATCATCATCAGTACTTTAGTCTTCATCTTCAATCATTAGCAACAACAACAATTTGACCTCTTGGTTGACAACATCATCATCAACACTTTGACCTTTTGATCAACAACATCATCATTGGCACTTTGACCTTTCGATCAACATCATCATCATTAGCAACACTTTGACTTTTCGATCAGCAACATCATCATCATCATATTCTGAACTTTCGATCAGCATCATCATCATCATACTCTAATATTTCGATCAGTACATCATCATCATCATACTCTGAACTTTCGATCAGCATCATCATCATCATACTATGATCTTTCGATCAATACATCATCATCATCATACTCTGATCTTTCGATCAGTACGTCATCATCATCACACTCTGATCTTTCAATTAGTACATCTTCATCATCACACTCTGATCCTTTGATCAGTATGTCATCATCACACCACTCTGATCTTTCAATCAGTAACATCATCATCAACAACAACCTGCAATCCACAACACGAAGACAAAAGTATTCGGATCACCTTTGGACCTAAGTCCATGGATGATACAATACTACAACTTTCTCGGGGACCGAAGCCTCTGGATATCTTTCTGAACTGAATTTCAAGGATGATGCAATCCTGCCACATTCTTGGGGACCGAAGCCTCCAGATACCTTTCTGAACCGAAGTTCAAGGATGATGCAATACTGCCACATTCTTGGGGACCAAAGCCTCCGGACACCTTTCTAAACCGAAGTTCAAGGATGATGCAATCCTACCACATTCTCAGGGACCGAAGCCTCCAGATACCTTTCTGAATTGAAGTTCAAGGATGATGCAATCCTACAACATTCTCAGGGATCGAAGCCTCCAGATACCTTTCTAAAATGAAGTTCAAGGTTGATGCAATCCTGCCACATTCTTGAGGACCGAAGCCTCTGAATACATTTCTGAACTGAAGTTTAGGGATGATGCAATCCCACCACTTTCTTGAGGATTGAAGTGACCACATCATTTCTAGACAAATGTCCCGAGATGATACAATCCCTCTTCATTCTCGAGGACCGACGTCACCATATCATTTTAGGGCAAGTGCCCAGGGACGTTACAATCCCACTGCAACATCACTGCTCCCCCTTTCGAGGAAGGTATTTTCGAACAACACCAAGCTTATCTCGAAAGTGTTTGAACTTTACCTGAGACAGAGGCTTTGTCAACACATCAGAAACTTGTTCATTAGTACTCACATACTGGAGTTTTATAGCTCCTTTCTGTATCATATATCGAATTTAGAAATACCGGATTTCTATGTGCTTCGATCTATCTTAGAACACTGGGTTCTCCGACATGTTTATACAACTTTGGTTATCACATAGAATCTCAGTAGTATCCATCTCTAGGTCAAATATACCTGACATCATCTTTTGAAGCCATATGGCTTCACAACTAGCAGAACAAGCTACTATGTATTCTGCTTCCATCGTGCTAAGAGCAATACTGGACTGTTTCTTGCTAAACCATGAAATCATAACAGACCCCAGACAAATGCATCCACCTGATGTGCTTTTCCTGTCTAAGATACTTCCAGCCCAATCTGCATCTGTATAGCCATACAATTTGTAGTCATGGTTTCCATCATAGTATAGACCAAAGTCTATAGTCCCTTTCAGATATCTCAGCACATGTTTTACAGCTATCAGGTAAACCTCTCTAGCTTGAACTAGATATTGACTAAAGGTGTTCACAGTAAAAAAAATGTCTGGTCTTGTATTTGTTAGATACATCAATGACCCAATAATCTATTTGTATTGAGTAATATCCACTAACTTTGATGAGTCATCAGCTAACAACTTTAGGTTGGAATCCATGGGTGTGGCCATGGCTTTACATTCCAACATATTGAATCTTTTCAATATCTCTACTGCATACTTTCCCTGGTTGAGAAATATTCCTTCTGAACTTTTCCATACTTCCAGACCTAGGAAATAATGTATTAACCCAAGGTCTTTCATCTCAAATTCTTCAACGAGCTTCTTCTTGCTTTCCACGATCTATTTCTCATTCCTAGTTGGAAATAAATCATCCACACATAGTAATAGTATGACAAGTTCATATTCTACAACCTTGTAGTAAAGGTTATGATCACTTTACTCTTGGCAAAGCCCATGCTCATCAGGAAACTATCTATTCTTGCATACCAAGCTCTAGGATCTTGCTTTAGACCATACAGGGCCTTCTTCAACTTGCATACATGAGTTCGTCTATCTTCAACTTCAAATCCTTGTGGTTGTTCTATGTATACTTCTTATTCTTCAATCAAACCATTCAAGAAGGTTGTTTTCACATCCATCTAGTGTAATTCCCACTTCATCATGGATGCAAGTGCCATGATAGCTCTAATCGAAGTATACCATGTTTCTGGGGAAAATATCTCTTCATAATCAATTCCCTCTTTCTAAGAGAAACCTCTAGCCATAAATATTGCTTTATACTTCTCGATACTTCCATCAATTGCATGCTTTATCTTGTAGATCCAATTAGAGAATGCTTCATTCTTTCCTTCTGATTTGGGAACTATATCCCATACATCATTCTTCATTATTGACTAGTATTCTTCAGTCATTGCTTCTACCCATTCTTTCTTCTGCACGGCTTCTTCATAGTTTGTAGGTTCTTGATCTACAATATCACACATCAAGGCTACATAGTTGGAGAAAGTCTTAGGCTTATTACTTCCCCTTGTGGAGCCTTTAGGAGCTCCATATCTTTCTGCTTCTTGTATAATCTCTCTTACCCAAGCAGGATTTCTCTTTCGTGATATCTCCATTGTAGGGGGTTCTTATGGTTCTGTCATGTCATGCTCTTCAGGAGCTTCATGTTTAGGTAGGAATGTAGTCTCTACATTTATAAGGGGTGCATCTTCCTCATATACTTCTTCATATTGGAATTTTCTGGATCTCTTGATATCTATTTATTCATCGAAAGTTACATCTCGACAGATTTCCATGTCATGAAATCCAGGAATGTAAATTCTGAATGCCTTGGATACTTCACAGTATCCAACAAATATCCCTTCTTTCCTAAAGGGTCCAACTTGGTTCTTTTCTCTTTAGGTATATGAATATATACTAGAAAACCAAATATTTTGAGGTGACTTACCTCAGGCTTCTTTCCCATGAACATCTCTTCTAGAGTCTTGAATCCAAGAGCACTGTGAGATATTCTATTATGTACATAAACAACAATTCTTGCTACTTCTACCCATAGATTCATTGGAAGATCTTGATCATATATCATTGTCTTCACTGCTTCCATGATGGTTCTGTTCTTTCTTTCTGCAACCCCATTCTGTTGAGGATTGTAGGGAGTAGTTAGTTCCCTCTTGATTCTAACATCTTTGCAAAAGACTTCAAACTCTTTTAAAGTATATTCTTTTCCATTATCTGATCGCAGTGTCTTTATTTTCTTGTATGAGAGATTCTCTATCAAGGCTTTGAATTCTTTGAATTTGTCAAACACTTCACTCTTTTATTTCAAGAAGTATATCCAAGTATTTCTTGAATAGTCATCAATAAATGTAATATAATATTCAAAGCCACTTAACAATGTAGAAGACATTGGACCACACGCATCTGAATGAATCAATTCCAACATACCTTTTGTTTTTGTTTCACTCTTTGGAAATGGATTCTTGATGTTCTTTCCTTTCGCACATCCTTTGCAAACGCCTCCATGTTTGATCTTCATGTCTGGTAGTCCCGTTACTACTTTTTTCACATGAGGTAGTGCCTTGTAATTAATGTGGGAAATCCTTCTATGCCATAGTTTAATAGGGTCAGTGGACTCATGAACAAAAGTTGTTTCTGAGTGCCCTTTGAGTTTATACAGGCCTCCTTCTTCTTCACCAATAACAACTGCATCTTCAATTTTCTTTCCTTTGGTCCACATGAGTACTTCGCCATCTATGAATGCAACTATGAATCCTTTCTTATCGAAAGCTAAGATAGAAAGTATATTCTTCTTTAGACCTGGTACATAAAATACTTCCTTCATCTTCTGGGGATTTCCTGAATCAAGCTTGTAGCTTGCTTCACCAACTCCTTTAATAGGATATTGATAGTCATCTCCTAGGGATACTTTCTGAGGAGAACCCTTTTCTTCAAGTTTGGATAGAGTTTTCTTTTGTCTCGTCATGTGCTTTGAAGCACCACTATCAATAATCCAAGTGTCTTCTCCAGGTGTTACAGACCCACAGAGTGCAGAGAATAATACATACTCTTCTGCATCTTCTTCTCTTACTTGCTTTCTTGGAGGTCCTTCCTCCTCTTCTTCTTGATCCTCATCTTCAGCTAGATGAGCATGATGTATTTTATTGTTTTTGATCTTCTTCTTATATTCTTGCCTCTTCATAGGACAATTTCGAGCAATGTGTCCAATCTTATCACAATGAAAACATTGAAAACCAGAGTAGTCTTTGTCTAGAGGATTTTCCCGTGTTCTTTGGATTCTTCTAGGAGGTTGAGACTCCTTAAAATTTCTCCTCTTGAAATTAGATTGAATTCTTCTTCTCTTGGTGTGAGTGGATAGGGATTGATCATATTCTTTAGTAAGGCTTCTCTATTTGCCACTCTAGTCTCCTCTTGAATGCATTCTTCCCATACCACATCAAACTTCATGCTTTCCTTTATGGTACACATCATCTGGATGAAGGACTCCCAGGGTCTAATGAGGCCATTAAGAGCATTCATAACCATTTCATCTTCATCAAGTTTGTCTCCAATAGCTTCTAGTTGTTCTTTGATCTGAAAAACTCTTGTGAAGTAGTCTTGGATGGATTCTCCATGACTCATCTTGGTGCTCTTCAATTGAGCTCTTAGATTCATATTTCTATTGATGTTTCTTCCCTCATACATTATGGATAGGGCATCATACATTTATTTTGGAGTCTTCTTGGATGACACTTGAGAGATCAAGTGATCCTTGATAGAGTCAACAATAATCCTTTGTGCCCTAATCATATCCTTCTTGTGCTTCTCCCTGGCTTCAACTTCTTCAGGTTCTATAACTTCCTGTTTGATATACTTATCAAGATCATTCTCTTGGAGAATGATACCAACCCTATATTTCCATGCTTAGAAATTCTCTATGCCTTCTAGCTTGTCCTCAAGCTTAGTGCTTGGGGCCATCTTGTCAGAAAATCACAAAAAATGAAATTCTGTGGAATGAGAAACTGAACTTATCAGAAGATGCACTTGACTGAGGTGAGTTGATTGGTGTGCTTGGTTTTTGGATATATCAAGTCTTCGCCTACCAAATCATACTTGCAAGATTCATCTTCTGCAGCTTCTAGCTACTTTTCTGGTTCAGCAGTTTTCTAGTGCAGCTGTCAAACTAGGGTTTGAATTTCCCAGAGACTCACTCACCCAAAAACCTCGATTCCAGGCTCAATAGATGTGCTCTGGGAGGGCACAACTTTCTATGCAAGTAGTTTTCCGAAAATAATTTTTTTTCGCGAAACCTAATTTCTTTCGAGGAGAGACAGAGGGATTTTTCACCTTGTGAAAGCTGTCCTATTCAAGCTAGCTCTGATACCATGTTAAAATTCCATATGCTAAGCTAGATTATCAGCATTTAATTTCAATTTCATAACAAAAGCATATAGACAAGATCACTAAAAGAAACAGTATCACAAGAACAACATAGATTTATCCTGGGAAAACCCTAAAGGGAAAAACCCAGCAAAAGCTTCCTCAATATCGATGCCCCAAAAAGATCAAAGATAAAACCAAAGGACTAATCCTCCTCCTTCTCCAGCGACTTCTCTCTCTCTATATTTCTAATGTGCTACACAAGTGAGTGTGTGTGTTCCAAATGAGGAGCGCCACACCTCTATTTATATTCTTTCGCTCACTTAATAATTAATTCAGTTATGTAGGCTCGAGTAATCCTAATTTAATCTTATAGGCTCGAGTAACCACAATTTGGGTACTAATGATCCGACTTACAACGGAGGAGACTTCCTCATGACTCTTATTAGTTCTCTCGATTAGAAACATTGGGGTATAAATAAATACAAGTGATTCTCTCAATAAGAACATCGGCGACCACTAAAAATACATATAGAATATTCTTCGAAGTTACAATAATTCAACAAGAGCATCCATGATACCATCGATAGAAATCTCCAGCAATATATCAACAAGTTTTTTTGCAAAGGCCTTAATTTTATTTGCATGTGGATATGCCAATTCTCGGGTGTGGGGGAGAGGAGTGTTACTCTTATAGCATCAATAGTTCATATCATCTCTAGCAGGATCATGTAGTATGCAGTCATTTTCAACATTTTTGATGGGAATCAAACAATGTTTATTCACACGTTAGTTCAGATCTACAAATTAATTTTGATAAAGTTTTCGTCACCGCCAAAGAGATAAAAAAATAGCAATATGGGTTTGAATCCATAAGCATCCACATCAACAAATCAAAGCACATAAATTATGTGATTCCTAGCATTTCATTTTTTATAAAAACAAGTATTGATTTCTCCATATCCTTCACACCTGTAGTAGCTTGTTTCATTTTCTATTTAATATAACAAATTGTTCCTTTAGTAGCATGTTATGTTCCTATAGAATCCTGTTTGAAGGACACTTTTTTCATGGTTATTGCAACTAACTGAGGCCTAATGAAGGAATTTCGGGACATGGATTTTATGACCTATGGTTGTTTAAGTAAGTTGTATATGACCTTTCCAGAACCTGCATAATGAAGGAAATACAAGTGTGATATTAAGGACAACTTTTCATATTCCCCCCCCTATAGTTTCCTATAGAAACTTTCTATTCCTGTAGTAGATTTGGGATCCATATTATCTTTTGGATATTTTATGTCTCCTTGCGAAAATTTTGAGGATATGAGTTTTACCCTTAGAATGATAACATGAACCCTTTCTATTCATAATGCACAAGGTCTACACATATTGGTTCAAGTTGGAAAAAACATTTCCATAGTTCTTGCAACAATGGCAGTTCCTTTAGCACTCTCTAACTCTGCAACAACATAATTTCCAAGTTTCTATCATTTCAGTTCGAGTTCATTCGAGAAGATTTATCTTCATCTTGCAGCGAAGGGTTTATTATTTATCTTTTAGGGAATCCAACATCTGAAGAAGGTAAGGTTGGGTAAGCAAGATCTAGCTTTAAGTATTTGTTTTACATGGAAATTCATGACCATAATATTTTGAAGTTGCCACTTTTTTCACCTTTCCTATAGTCCATTATCCACTTTCTTACTTCGCCCCATTTCCATTGTTTAATTTTCATAAACTTTGAAGAATCTGAGGTAAAACATACATTTTATATTCAAGTGTTTTGTATGATCACATGAATGTTGGCTTCTAAAATACTTCCGGTATGTCAAGAACATCATGCCATAGAAAAAAGAAAAACAATATACTCATAGTCTGATCTCATTGGACCTACCACCTTATTCTCCTTCATATCTTGCCAATAACCCAAAAGTTAGAGAACGGGAGGGGAGGACATTATATTTGTTGTATGAGAACATGCAAGATATTAAGTGTGGGGGGAGATGTTGAGCTCTCAATTTGAAATATTTTGAAGGATTATATTACAAAGTTTTGTATCATTTCTCTTATATATTTCACTCATTTACACCATCATTGTGACATATTTACCTATTTCATCCATCATTATCCATTTTCACTCATATGAACGTCAAAAAGGCCTAATAATGATAAAGATATGAATATTTCATTTATTAATTATTATTTGGAACATTTGATTTTGTTTCTTAACCAAATCCTTAAGGATGTGGTATTTTTTAATGGTTTTCATGATCTTGCGGCAACAGTGTTTGATCCCCAACAACTGTTTTTTATCCTATACCATCTGACTATTCCTACAAGCAACAAATCACCCTTATCTTTCCACCGAGAAATTTGGGATATGGATAAATATGTGTGTGCTCTTAATGATATTCAACCAATTCTTGTTTTATTTTATTTAAGGCAACGATTGGGTTGGTTGTGAATACACTTTTCTTGGATTTGGTTGTAAATCCTTGTCTTTTCATGAAAGGAAATATTTATCTATAAAAAAGAGAGCATAGAAGCATGGGGATGGATGAGATTATAGAGGCAGGATAGTTAGGCAGAAGTAGAGGTTGCATGCTGATGTGGGTTGAAAAATAAAATCATTATGTAATTTCTTTATGCTAGATTAAAGAGTTTTTTGTTGCGTATTGTGAGCATATTGTCATAGTATTTATTGGCAGTGTATGCGAAGAAAGGTAGGGACCCGTATTTGGTATATGATTCCCATTTATATTTCCCTTTTTTTAGTTGTATATTTGTGTCTGTATTAGTTTAAATGCTTTGTTTCCAGTTTCTACAGTACTCCGCATTCATCAACCAAGAACTATTAAATTTAAAAGGATAATTTCCAACCTTATTTATTCCATCCAACTGTAAGAATATCAGATAATGGTCTGATATTCTTACCTTCTCAACCCAGGTTCTATACATTTGGATAAACTATAGCAGGGTTTCATTTATTATGAATCTATTCAACTGCTTACTAATACCTCTCTATCTGCATCTCTGATTTGACCATGTCAGTTCCAAAATAACTGGCAACACATCAACCAAATTTGATCTGAAGAATAAAGAAGAGAAATAATTGGCATCCTGATCCACTTTAGCATGATCTCCCCAAACCTCTCCAGGAGACAAAGAGAAGTTTAATTCACCCGCCAGGATTAAATCATTGATTCCTAGAAGACCAGAGGATTCCAACCAATGCCAAAAAGATTCCCTTTATTTATAGGGATCGTAATATGCCAATATAGAGAAGGATTGATCAAGGCTCCTAAAACATACTTCCAATAATATGCCCCCTAAAGTTTCATAGGGTTTAAAACTAGCAAAATTAGTATTCCACCCCGATAACAAACCACCCTAAAGACAATTTGAACTTAATGCATACAATTCCCAACCCGATAGTATTTTAGCCAACACATTAACAGCTTGAATATCTGAAAACATTGTTTCTTGCAGAAGGATAACAACTAGGTTCGTATCTTTGAAAAGTTTAGATACATCCCTTACCTTCATAGCTCTACCCAAACCACACACATTTAGGGAAAGAAGGGATATTATGACTCAGAGCATACTAGTTGCTTTGCTCCAAGGGCCCGAGTTGAAGAAGGAACTATATCATACAAAGAAGATGATTAGGATTCAGCTAGTTGTACGAATAATGGCTTCTAGTCAGAGACAGAGACTAAGTCCCATTTTTCTTTTTCTTTTTATCCAAGACCTAATAGTGACATTCTGAAAATGAAGAGCATGTAAAGGAGAGACCCCTGAGTTTTCAGAAGGATGTTTAGAAAAAAAACATCCAAAGGTTATTTAAAACAACCAACCCTACCATGTGATCCATCAGACCTCAACTTGAGTGCATTAAAATTTTATAAAGAATGCGTTTATCAGTTTGCTTACTTCATAAAATAGCATTAATAGAATTATATGCTCAAAAACAGAAGTGAAATGCAAACTGTAATAAAACCAAGTTGAAACAAAAAGAGAACAGTAAAATGAAGATGAGAGTCACAAACAGAAGTTGATAACGGAGTTCACCCCCTTCGCTGGGCTACATCTCTGGGTCCCTCTCCAATGGGTACCAATCCAATTAATGGTTTTAAAAAGGTACAAAATGGTTCTGGAATCAACTTCAGCAACTATAAACAGAATGATGTACAAAGTCTTTAAGACCTCTCTTCTGGAAATTACAATTAGCCTTCAAAAGGCAAAGAAAGATAAACTATAATAGAAATGTCGACTTCTACAAAAACAACACCTGGACACTTCACAACAAACTCTCCAAAGCTTCTCATAACAAAAAACGAAGCTCTGTGCTCTAAACCCTCTTGCCTTCAATGTGGTAGAATCGCGTTTATATGAGCGTTCAGTCTTCGGGTAAGTAACGGTTTGACTTGTTTTATCATCACAGCTGTCATTTTCTTTATTATCGTTACAATCATAAACTGAAACTGAATCATGCAATCCCGCCAAATCGCTGCACAAGCGTTATGTTACCACAATGTTCCATATCCCCGAGACGTTGCACAAGGCTGCTCATATGTTATACTCTTGAACCGCCAAATGTTACCATTTAATGTGACATTGCAACTGCCACACAGTACAATGTAACCGCCAGCTAACCACGCGCCCAATGCAATAAACATTTGATGTTACCATTTTAACTACGCAGGATCTGCCACAATGTTGCAGCATGTACTGAGCTCCACAACATCACAGCAACCGCAAAAGTCACAGCATCCACAATGTCATAGCATCGCAGCATCCACAATGTCGTAGCATCGCAGCATCCAAAAATTTCACAGCATACATGACCGTATGGGCTTCAGGCGATGTTCCACTTGACAGTGCACAAGCTGCACAGCCCATGCTATAGCTGCGCGAGCTTTGCTATAACTACGCGGCTATAACTGCACGATGTTTAGCATATGAGTTAAAAACATAGATTAACAACTATTGTACCATATTGGATCAGTGTAATTTTTGAAGATGAATAATCCACCGGATCATCCCTCCCCATTGGAGAGCTTTTGGACCACCAAAAGCCTGAATCATTATGCAAGTAAGTGAGGGTACAACTCCCTCACTTTTCCAATATCATTCATCTTTCCTTGCTAGGATGCCTGCCTTTAAGCCCCACTCGAAGGTACTAAGCATTCCCTCTTCGTGAAGTCCTTACATTTCTGTCAAGAATAACATCATCCTGCAACTCTTTCATGTATTTAGGTGCCATATCATCAACTGAAGGAATTTGTATGTTTGTTTCCTCATTCATGATCATAGGAGGTTCATACAGTTTAAGATTCTCAACATTGACAACTGAATAAATTTGCATGTATGGAGGTAAATTCAAGCGAAAAGCATTAGTACCGATCTTTTCCAAGATCTCAAAAGGACCATACCTGATAGGCTTAAGTTTTTTACCTTCACCTTTCATTATTTCTTTGGTGATATGTAACCAAACTCTGTCAACAACCTGAAATTGATGATCAACTCAATGCTTGTCATGCCTGGCTTTGTACTTTGCCTGACTCTTCCCCAACTATTCCTGGACTGCCTGCTGCACCGCTTGGATTCTTTGAATGAACCTTAGAGATTTATCTGCATCATGATGTCCATCCACTGCATCTTTTCCAAAAGAGAAGTCCATCGGTGTTTTTGGCAGATAACCAAAATAATTTTCAAAAGGAGATCTTTTCATGGAAGAATGAACTGCATGATTGTAATCATGCCATATATACTGCAACTGCTCATCCCAAAGTTTAGGATGTTTACTACAATATCCTCTGAGCAGATGAATCACTGTTCTGTTTACTACCTTTGTTTGCCCATCGGTTTGTGGATGAAAAGCTGTACTTTTCTTAAGTTTAGTATCAATAAGCTCCCATAAAGTTGACCAGAATTCTCCCAAGAACCGGGAATCCCGATCAGATACAATAGACATGGGTAGCCCAAAATGCACCCAAACATTCTGAAAGAATAGATGAGCTGTTTGTTCAGCAGTGATCTATTTGTTACATGGCATTAAGATACACATTTTGCTGAATCTATCCACAACAACATATAGGTAATCATGCCCTTTTCTAGACATAGGTAGTCCCCCTACAAAGTCCATAGAAATTCTTTCCCAAGGATGAGAAGAAACTGGAAGAGGTGTGTACAAACCCAATTTCCTATTGCTAGGCTTACTTGTTGCACACATAACACAACCTCGTATGTATTTAGCTATAGTTTCTTGCATTTGAGGCCAATAACAATGATTCTGCAATACTGTTAACGTTTTACTTACACCAAAATGTCCTGCAATCAATGAACTATGTGCTTCTCGAATCACATGCACTCTCTCTTTCTCTGGAATACAAAGTTTACCGAGATGATACAGGAGTTGATTGTGCACATAATAGTTCTCTTCTTGTTTACCATGTATTAGTGATGCATATACTTTCTTAAAATATTTATCTTCTGCATACTGTTCAATATAACTTTCATGTGTTAATGAACTATTTTGAATAATGATTGAAGCATTTGTAGGAGGCCTTGATAACATGTCTGCTACCTTATTATGAATTCCCTTTTTGTACTTAATTGCGAGATGAAACTATTGTAAGAATCCCATCCATCTTAAATGCCTACTTTGTTGTATTTTAGTTTGGGATTGTAAATATTGAAGTGGCTGATGATCAGTATGTATGACTATTTCTTTCCCCATGATATAATGTCTCCACTTCTTCACACTCTATACTAAAGAATACAACTCTTTTTCATAAGTCAGATAGTTACTTACCACAGTAGAGAACATTTCTGATGGTAACAGACTGGCTTCCTCCCTTGCATCAAAACGGCTCCCATGGCAAACCCCCTGGCATCTGTTTCGATCTCAAATGGCTGCTGCAAATATTGCAACATCAGAACTGGTGCTGTGCTAATCCTTTCCTTCAAAGTGTCAAAGGCTCTCTGATGCTTGCCTCCCCACTGGAAAATTTCTTTGACGCTTGTCAACACATGTAATGGAGCAGCAATGGAAGAAAACCCAGAAATGAATTTCCTCCAATACTGAACCGCACCCAGAAAAATTCTGATTTCAATAACGGTGTTAGGCCGTGGGCATTTTACAATGATAGCAACCTTGCCTGGGTCCACTCGCAGGTGGCCTCCACCAATAATATGGCCCAGATATACTAAAGAAGTTTTAGCAAACTCACATTTAGACATTTTTACATAAAGCTTTTCCCTCCTCAGTACATCTAAAACTTTCTTCGCATGTACAATGTGTTCTTCCCAGGTTTTGCTAAACACAAGGACATCATCCAGATATGCAATTACAAAATCATCAATGAATGGACGAAAAACATCATTCATGACCCGCATGAAAGTAGCAAGCGCATTACAGAGCTCGAAAGGCATCACAAGCCATTCATACAAACCCTGTTTTGTTTTAAACATTTTTTTCCATGCATCATTTTCAGCAACACGGATTTGATGATACCCACTACGTAGATCCAATTTTGTAAAGTAAGTTGCATGTTTCAATTGATCAAGCAAATCATCAATGAGAGGAAGAGGATACCTGTTTTTAATGGTGATTTTGTTAAGGGCCCTATAGTCGATGCACATCCTCCAAGACCCATCCTTCTTCAGAACCAAGACTATAGGAGAGCCACAAGGAGAAGTGCTTTGCCGGATGACCCCCTTCTCAATCAGCTCCTAAACCTGCTTCTTGATTTCCTCATTCTGCATTACAGACATCCGATACATGGCTATGTTCGAGAGTGGCACATCATGCTGCAAATGTATCTCATGCTGAATTTCTCTCGTTGGTGGTAACCCTTTCGGATCCTGAAATAAATCATCATACTCAGAAATAATTTCAATCAATTCATATTTATGTTTTGGGTCACATCCTTCAAAGGATTTAGAGATTTCATCATTTTTCACCTTGACCATCATTAACACAAAATTCTTACTAGCATTTACCAGCCTCTTCATTTGTCCTGCAGAAACTATTGCTAGATTGGTTTTTGTCTTATGTGCTCGTACAATATATTCTACACCATCTTTAAAAAGATGATACTTATTCTGCTCTCTATAAAAGACTGCTTTCCGGTCATACAAATATGGACTCCCAAGTACAATTCCACAAATTTCAAGTGGTACTACATCTAGTTCTACCTCATCCATGAACTTTTCAGTAATTGCAAACTTTAATACACATTTCTTTGTAACTTGCAATTGTGTATCATTAGTAACCCAACCAAGAGGATAGGGTTTCTCATGAGGTATAGTAACTAATGTAATGTCTTAACCACTTCTTCTGATATTAGATTTACTTGTGAACCACTATCAAACAATGTATCAATCTTTGTGTGATTTGCAATGACATGAACATGAAACAGTGCACTTCTATTTTTATCTCTTTGCATAGAAGTAGATGGAAGATTTGTACTTTCACTAGAATTTGATTTTGCATCAATGGGAAGTGAGATACTTTTATTCTTACCATGGATTCCGACAGCTGTAACTTTTGTTTCATCACCTGAGTCAGATCCCAAGTCTTGAATAATTGCTGCAGTACCTTTTGCTTTGCCTTTATCTTTGTTTCCTCCGTACTTATTTGGCCTTAACTCTGGATGAAGTTTCCAACACTTAGAGACATCATGTCCCTTCTGACAATGCGAACATGTAGGCGTTTCACCCTCTTTTTTAACAATAGCCATCTTCTTTTTCCCCTTATCTTTTCCTTTCGATTTGCTGTCAAATTTAAAGGAGTTCTTCACGAAAGTATCATTAGCATGCTTACCCCTAGCTTCTAAATGTGTATCTTGAACACATACATCATCCAAATTACTGGGGTTAAACATCAACAAAGCATGCTTCAAATAAGAATGCATGCCACCAATGTACTTAAGAAGAGTTTCCTATGTATCTAATGAAACATTCAATGCAATAGCCCTCTTTCTGAATTCATGAGTATAATATTGAATGCTTTGTCCTTTAGCTTGTCTAAACATTTTCCAACTCATGGTTAATTGTTGCATGTGACCTAAAGGATAAAATTGCTTTCTTAATACTCCAATGAATTCATTCCAAACTAAAATAATTTTACCATTCTTTCAAAGATCTTGTTGAATCTTGCTCTCCCACCAAGTAAGAGCCATACCACGCATTCTCAAAGTGGCCAATTGAATCCTGGAAGGGTCATCAGTAATGCCCTGCACCCTGCAATATACTTCAAGCTGCTTGATCCAATTGTCTAACTTTTCAGCATCTAAATCTCCATTGTAAATTGGTAATTCAAATTTTACATCCAATTTGAAATAAGGAATATTAGGATTTGCATTATTTGAATGAGAAGTATGAGAAGAAGAGAAAGTTTGATTAGTTTCAGAAGGATCACCATCACCTCCTACTCCTTTACCCTTTTCTTCCTTCTTCACTTCTGCATCTCTAGATGAAGATCCTTCTTCTTTCTTCTTCCTTTCTGCACGCTCATCGAGAAGAATTTCCATCATGGATTTCATGCTGATAAAAGCCTCCAAAAACTCAGTTTTAGAAATAACAGGTTTTTCCCATTCTGTATGTCCTTCTTCTTCCCCTCGTGGAGAAGACATGGTTCTTGAGAATGTTCTCCTTGATCCAATCTCAGGATCTCCTTCAATTAATTCTCCTTCACCAAGCTTTAACCTGGACCTGGTAAGCATTCACAAACTTGCACAAGCAGTTAACCTGCTCTGATACCATAACATGATCTGTCGAACCTCAACTTGAGTGCATTAAAAGTTTATAAAGAATGCATTTATCAGTTCGCTTACTTCATAAAATAGCATTAATATAATTATATGCTCAAAAACAGAAGTGAAATGCAAACTGTAATAAAACCAAGTTGAAACAGAAAGAGAACAGTAAAATGAAGATGAGAGTCACAAACAGAAGTTGATAACGGAGTTCACCCCCTTCGCTGGGCTACATCTCTGGGTCCCTCTCCAATGGGTACCAATCCAATTAATGGTTTTAAAAAGGTACAAAATGGTTCTAGAATCAACTTCAGCAACTGTAAACAGAATGTTGTACAAAGTCTTTAAGACCTCTCTTCTGGAAATTACAATTAGCCTTCTATTGAGGCTCAGAAATTCGCAGGCAGCAACAGTAAGGGATTCTCCCCAATCAACGTTCCCAACTAGCCCGTTGACTGTTTGGTATGGGGAATCCATCTGGTTTGCAGTCCGGCTACTGTAGGTCAAGTACAAAACAAAGGCTTTACCGGTTACGGCCTGGTCCACCGAGTTTTTGTATTTTTTGACTTAATGTATGAAATGCAAGTGTCTAATTAACAATGCATGGTGATAAAGATGCAAGGAACAGTCACAATGTGATGCGCAAGTTCTTACCTCTCGTCTTAAGGCTCACAAGCATCCAAATCGCGTACAACAAGAAGATAAACTAACTACCTAAACTATCCCTAGGGAGCAGGATTATCATTCATTGGTGAGTAATATATTTTGTACATGCATTATGAAGAGTTACAGTTAGCTGACACTTCTTTCAAGACACGCGAACAATTACAGATATTTAAACAACTAGATAGCCAATTGTTTTATGAACAACATTTATTACTCATAGTGGAAAACATCACAAAATATACTGAAGAACATTTAAACAAGAACATAGGTTGAGGAAGTTGAAACGCTCTCACAGTTAATGAAACACAGCTGAAAACGAAATAGTTCCCCTTCAACATTGTTCATTTAATCACATTGATACATTCCACATTTCACTTTCTCCAGCAGGCAAAAGTTGCAGTTTCTGATTGTAAAATGAAATAGTTCCTCTTACAAGCAAATGGTGTACAATTTTTTCCAGGGAAAAAAGCCCCTTTTCTATCTAACTCTCCTATACTTATACTACAAGCAAAACTCTTGGGCTGCCCCTCGGTGACCTTTGGGCTCCCACAAAACTTTTTAGTTTCACAACTTTGTCTTCTCATGAATGCTCATGATTCGCATAATGCGTTACATTTCGGATTAAGATTTATGAGTACTTCGTAAATCCGAACCAACTTAGTAACTGATGAATCTTTCAAAACTCGGACCCTGCTACTAACGATTCACCCTTGTCTTTATTTTTCCTTTCTTAGCTCGCATTGATTTTAGAAAAACTCTACTTGTTACTCTTTTATCAACTCTCCTCAGCTTGATCCTATCGGTTACGGTTTGATCCTCGCCTGCAGTAGTCGAAAAAATCTCTTGGATGCTCCTACAATTAAACAACAAGTAATCATTCATTGGGACTGTGTTTTCAAGAAAATCAAACCACATTAAATTATATCAACCACAATGGCTAAGAATCAAGAAAAATCATGTGCATGACTGTTATAAGAACATTCACAAACTCCAACGCCACCACCTTGTCCACTTATAGGCTCGTGATAAAAATGCCAACTGCGGAAATAAGGAGGAAACCGACATCGGAAGCACAAGCTCTTCCTAGCCGCTACGGCGGAAGAGTAAAGGCTATAGGCATGCGACAGGAGGGCGGGAAAACTCAATTGCAAATCGGAAGGGTAATGACATCGAAAGCCAAATGGTTTTCCCAGCCACAACGGCAGAAGGGGCACAACTACGGGCACGCGACGAAAAAGTCAACATGCATCGACAACGGAGTGCTTTTTACTTCGAATGGCTAAATGCTTTAAGAGCCGCAACAGCGGAAGCGAAAAGGTTTGGGGACACGAGACCTGAGGGCGGGAAGACTCTCAATCGGAAGTCGGAAGACATTTTACATCAAACGCTAAATGGCTTTCCCAGCCGCAACGGTGGAAGAGACATAAGCTACGGACAAGCGAAACGCGGGCGGGAAAAGGCTTTAGTTGGAAGTCAGAAGACAATTAAATCAAAAGCTGAATGACTTTCCCAGCCGCAACGGTGGAAGAGAAATAACTACGGGTCCACGACGAAAAATTTCAACACGCATCGGCAGTCGGAGCCCTTTCTGCTTCGGACGCTATGCCGCTTTGGGAGCCGCAACGGAGGAAGGGAAAGGACAAACCCAGCTGATTTAACAGAAAAATTAAGTGTTCGAAAGCCTTTAAAAAGAAAATCAGCAAAGGTTAAAAAACCAATTTACTTCCGAAACCGCGGACTCAAAGAACACAAGATTTGATTTATCCTCGGCTAGCAAAACAGACTTACATCCATGACCCATTAGGAAATTCAAACACGGCACTTTTAAACAGGCTGACAATCAATCTTCAAAGTCATTCGAAAATAAAGCATGCCCAAAAAGGGCTCAAGGGTCCAACTATTAAAACGATTCTAAATTATGAGGAGGGGATCCAAATTTAAGAAATTTGGGGAGAACAGTTGCAGCCGCAACACCTTCAAAAGGAAAAGAAAGCTAAACTATAACAAAGAATGTCGACTTATACAAAAACAGCATCTGGACACTTCACAGCAAACTGTCCAAAGCTTCTCATAACAGAAAATGAAGCTTTGTGATCTAAACCCTCTTGCCTTCAATGTGGCCAGAATCGTGTTTATATGAGCGTTCAATCTTCGGGTAAGTAATGGTTCGACTTGTTTTATCATCACAGCTGTCATTTTCTTTATTATCATTACAACCATAAATTGAAACTGAATCATGCAATCCCGCCAAATAGATGCACAAGTGTTATGTTACCACGACGTTCCATATCCCCGAAACGTTGCACAAGGCTGCTCATATGTTATACTCTTGACCTGCCAAACATTACCATTTAATGTGACATTGCAACTGCCACACAATAAAACGTAACCGCCAGCTCACCACATGCCCAATGCAATAAACATTTGATGTTACCATTTTAACTGCGCGGGCTCTGCCACAATGTCGCAGCATGTACTGAGCTCCACAACATCGCAGCAACCGTCGCAGCAACCGCAAATGTCACATCATCGTAGCATCCACAACGTCGTAGCATCGCAGCATCCACAATATCGTAGCATCGTAGCATCCACAACGTCATAGCATCATAGCATCCAAAAATGTCACAACATACGTGACCGCACGAGCTTCAGGCAATGTTCCACTTGATAGTGCACAAGCTGCGTGGCCCATGCTATAGCTGCGTGGGCTATGCTATAACTGCACGGCTATAACTGCGTGATGTTTAGCATATGAGTTAAAAACATAGATTAACAACTATTGTACCATATTGGATCAGTGTAATTTTTGAAGATGAATAATCCACCGGATCACCATGTGAGGATGTAACGGGCGTAGTAACAACATTACTTAAATCAAAGGAAATAAAATATGAACAAACAACCTCTGAGCCCAAAGTAGTGGGTAAACCCTTAACCCCCTCTAAAGATTAAGGAGTCATATCTTCTAAAGATGCCGAATCCAAATTAGGGGTTAAATTCAGAGTCCCCCTAACCTAGAAATGGGGATACCTTCTGAAGCACTCCCATTATCATCTAATGACTTCACATAATCAAGAGACTTCAATGCATAAATAAGCAGCCTACTATCAGATGCTAAATCCTTCCCCAACCCTAGACCATACAATCTCTTAGCAAGGTCATTTTCCAGATAACTCATCCTTAGTTACATCTTCATAAGGAATTTGATTATTCAAGGGTTCCTTACATGGAGAGTTTCCATAAACCTAATTCTGCAATAGAAGTGGCAACTCCCCAAAAACCAATTTTCAAATGAAAATACTATCATTTCCGAATGAGAATACTATCATCATCGGAATCTTCCATAGAGCCTTCCCTTTGACAACCAGAAAATATAGAGGGGAAACTGGCCTTAAGATGACAAGTTTCACAACAAAAATGGCATTGATTCTCACTTTTTATGACTTAGTTGGTACTAAGTGGAGCGAAGAGATCCAAAGCCTCCAAGCTATGCAGCATTTCAACCTCTTGAGTATCTGCTCAAAAATTTGAACCTTATGAAGTGTAAATAATAAATAAATAAAATAGATGAGAAAACAATTACAACAAAGAATTTAGATGATAAAAAATATTACTTTTTGTAGCTACATTGTAACAACAAAAATGGAGTCGAAATCTAAAAGTTGTTTTAATCTTTTGTTTGTCACCATGTGAAAACATTTGTCATGCTGAACTGTAAAACACTACAAAAAAGTACAATAATATTTCCTTTACAACTGTATTATTTTAATCTCTAAAATGTTCAGAGACCAAAGAGCAAATCAGTGCCGGGTCAATAATATACAAATGTTCCAAGGAATCTTACCATGTAGCCCTTTTCACACCCATGGCTTTTTCATTGTCCCCTAAATTATTCACTTCTGTGTTCTATCAATTCTATTCTGAATGATCTTATAAACATTTTTTATAATGAACATTTTTTATTATTAATCCTTCTTTAGAAACATTGAATGAATAAATATTTTTTATTATAAATTTTTTTGACACGAAACATTGAATGAATTATAAAATAGATGTTTCTTGTTATCATTTATAACACCAACTTTGAATGAATATATTTATAAAGTAATAGGAAAGGTATTCCCATATGAGAATTATGCGCCATTAGTGCCTCAGGCCTCTCGAGAGGTTTACTTACGGCCTGGGACCCTTAGGCCTCTCGGGAGGTTTACTTACGGCCTGGGACCCTCATAGGGTTAGATGTCCGGCCTTTATGACTGTTGTTGGAATTCTTGTCAAGGCTAACTTCCATGGAATGAGTGCTCCTTTAGTTATCCTTAATTGCTATGCCCCCTACAGAAATAGGGATCTTTTCTGGGATAAAGTTCTTAGGGGGGGTCTTCTTAGTGCTCCAAATTTGATCCTGGGGGGGGACCTTCACTTGACCATGAATGCCTCTGAGACCTAGGGTAAGAAAGTTTTCCATGATCCTCTTGCCTTTCATTTCAAATTCCTTTTTTACTCTATTGGTCTTATGGATATTTCCCCTTCCTGTGAGGGGCCCACTTGGAGAAATGGAAGGGTTGGAGAGGATGGAATCAGTAAAATACTTGATTGCTTCTTGCTATCTTTTTCCTCGATTCCCTCCCTCAAGGTTCATCATACATGGATTCACCATGTGGATATCTTAGATCATTATCCACTTTCCCTTGAATGGAATAAATTGGTTGGTTCTTTCAACTTCCCTTACAAGTTTAATAGATCTTGGCTCACCAATCCGGAATTCAATCTCTAGGTTACTAAGAGATGGCCTAAGCTAAATCCTCAGTCTTATTTTGATGATATGGACCTCCTCTCCCACAAGCTCTGAACTCTTAAGAAGGAATTTAAAGTCTAGACCAGAGAAAAAGAAAACATTATGGAATCAGATTCTATCAGGATGGACAAGAATATTGAATCCCTTCTCTCGGGATCGTCCATGGATATCATGTCCCATAAGGATCAGTTATCTCTGAATCTGCTTAGATCCAAAAAGAAGGAATTGCAAGCTCACATCCTACTCACTTGGCAACTCAAGAGTTGTACCAAGTGGGATTAGTATGGTGACTCTAATACAAAATTCTTTCATGCTTTGGCCTCAGGAAGAAGAAACCATAATACTATTTGGTCTTTCTAGGATGAGGATGGACACTGTATCAAAGATGAGAGTGCACTTAAGGAACTGGGCCATAGACATTTTCCCATATATTCCGAGATGATAAGTCAACATGTTTACTATCTCAACTCAAGGTAGTCATGCTTTACCCTAATATGATATTACAGGAAGAGGCCCCTAGCCTTACTGCTCCTATTACTTTGTCTGAGATTGAAGGAGCATTGAAATATTTCAAGAAGGATAGGAGCATCGGTCTTGATGGATGACCTGTCAAATTATACTAACATTTCTTTGACCTGTTGGAGAACAAATTATTATACGTGGTAGATTGTGCAAGGACTACAGGTTGCATTTCTCCCTCTCTAAATTCAACCTTCCTAGCCCTTATTCCTAAGAGGGATAATTCCACAACCTTCGCTGACTTTCGACCTATATCATTGTGCAATCTGTTGTACAAGTTAATCGCAAAGGTTATTGTTGTCCGACTAAATCCTTTCATGGACTCTCACATTTCTAGAGAATAGTATGGATTCCTCAAAAATCACCAAATAGTGGAACCTATAGGAATTACCCAGGAGACACTCCAGTCGGTGAAGACCAAGAACACTTATGCTCTCATTCTCAAGTTGGATTTGGTTAAAGCATTTGATAGAGTTAACTGGTCCTACATTAGACTCATTCTGATTTAGATTGGGATGCCTCTCCTGGGTGTTAATTGGATAATGGGACGCCTCACATCAGCAAATTTCGCTGTATTGATCAATGGCACTCCCTCTAAGTTCTTCAGTGCCTCTAGGGGAATTAGACAAGGCTGTCCCTTGTCACCTTTACTTTTCATACTTGTCATTGAAGGTCTCAATCTCTTAATCTCCAATGCTATAGAGCACGGTCTCATCAGAGGTATTAAAATTACATCTGCACTCTCCCTCACACACCTCCTATTTGTGGATTATGTGATCTTGCTTGGATCGGGTACCCTGCTTGAATGGATTGCTTTTGAAGTTATTTTAAGTACCTTTTGCAAGGCTTCTGGGATGAGCATAAGTGTTGATAAATATTGCTTCCTCTTCAACAATGTGGATGAAGGCACACTTTCTGATATTGCAAGAGTATTTCCATATAAAATGGAGCCTATTACCATTGGTTTCAAGTACCTTGGATATTTTCTTAACTATTGGGATACAAGATCAGTGACTGGAATTGGTTGATACAGAAATTTGAAAACAGAATTTCTCACTAGTCCCATAAGTATATATCTCTGGGTGGTCGTCTGATCCTTGTCCAAGTGGTATTGTCTAGCATCCCGGTTTATTGGTTGGGCCTTGCACCCATACCTGTCTCTATCTTAAATAAGCTCAGAAGTTTAACATTTTCTTTCTTGTGGGGCTCCTCTAGAACTAAAAATAGGTATGATTTATCGTGTTGGATGAAACTTTCCTGGTTGAAAGAGTATGGAGGTTGGGGCATTAAAAACTTCCATTGGTTTAGTATTGCTTTAAGAACAAAAAACTTCTAGATGGTCCTACAAAATCACGGGCTGTGGCACGATGTGTTAATTGGTAAGTACTTGAAGAATTACTCAGTGGTGGCATGGCTTAGAGGCAAAATTTTTAAAGTCCATGGTGTTTCTATAATTTCGAAAGGGTTTTTACAAACACTTCCTTGGCTGGGAAGATGCTTAGCATGACAAGTTGGTAATGGTCTAGATGTCCTTGTGGGCATCAATCCTATTATCGGTGCACAATATCCTCATTATCTACCTATAGGGCTCAGAGAATACCTAGAGGACCTGGACATTACTACTCTCTCACAAGAACGTAATATATTACCGGGCTCGCATCAATATTGGTACACTGCTGAGGACCTTTGCAATGCAGGTGAATGGAAGATTGCTTGGGATAGTTACACGAGGGGTCTAGAACTTGGTAGGATCAGGATCAATCCTCTATCAGATACTCTTATCTGGGATAACAATAGATCTGATGGTTCGATATCTGCTAAGCTTGTTTATGATAGTATTGTCCAATCATCATCTCCCCCAACAGGTAACAGATTACTAACTCTCATATGGTCTGGCATTTTGCCCATTAAAATTAGTTGTTTTATTTGGCTGGCTCTAGAAAATAAAATTCTAACGTGGGACAATCTACAAAAGAAAGGTTGGATAGGGCCCGGTATTTGTGCACTCTGCAGTGCAAATGAAGACAGTGTATAGCACATATTTTCTACTTGTTCTGTGTGGAAGAGTATTCTTATTCAGCTGAGTGGACAGTACCAGTTCTTTCCCCCTTCCCAGAGTGATAATCTCTGTATTTATCTTGGGAACTGGATAGACAAATACACTAAATACTCGGTCCGCTACTACCTTCCATTTTATGCAATGTGGGCTATCTGGAAAGAAAGGAATTTATACATTTTTGAAGGAAAGAAGATGTCTGTTTTGAGCATATTACATCAAATTGCAAACCTCTCTCAGTCGTATCGACCTCCCTATAAAAAGGAAAATAAGACTAGAGTCTTAGGCTCAGGCCCTTCTCTAGCCGATCCCTGCGGTTTTTTTGATGGGGCATCGACAAAAAACACTAAAGGAGTTGGCATCTGCTTATTACTGAACGAGTCTCATTCCTTCGAGTTTGCACTGGGGGCAGGATCTTGCACCAATACTAAAGCAGAACTGATAGGGCTTTGGGCTCTTCTGCATATTTCCCAAGTGATGGGGATACCCACACTTCACATTTTGGGTGACTCTTCTGTCATTATTAATTGGTCTAAGGGCACTAATGCTCTCTCTCCACCTAATCTCAGTAACTGGTGCAGGGATATCAGGAAACTCAACGCCTTCTTCATTCACCTATTTTTCTACCATATCTACCGTGAACATAATCAGCTCGCAGACAGTCTATCAAAGACTTCCCTTTCATTGGTTCCTAGTACTGGTTTCTATACTGAAAATTTTGAAGGCATTTTTGGTCTCTCATGACAATTTCAAGCTCTTTTGAGCTAGGTGCAGGAGCATGTTCTCCCATATTTATTAGGCACCTTTTTGTTTGATTCAGAGCGGGTAGCTTTAGATAGCATCTCTGTGCATATATGTTCATGATTGAGATGGTACAGATGGACAGTCCTCCTTATGTCTTTGACTGGCATTTTCTATTTGATGTGATTGATCTTTGATCTCCCCCATGGCAACTCAGTTGTGTTGAGACTTGTTTTCGGTAGACAGTAGATCAGAACTCCTTCCACGACCTTTCTTGATTGTAACCCATACTCAGGGATGGCACATCAGATGCCCTTTGATTCTATTAATGAATATCAAGGACAGGGATTTTTCCTTTCGAAAAAAAAAAGTAATAGGAAAGGTGCACCATCAAAGCACGGGTTGAATAGTTGAATATATTTATAAAGTAATAGGAAAGGTGCGCCATCAAAGCACGGGTTGAATAGTTGAATATATTTATAAAGTAATAGGAAAGGTGCACCATCAAAGCACGGGTTGAATAGTTGATGATTGTGATCGACATGGGTTGTAATGTAAAGTAAAATAAAACACAAAAATGAATAAAAGTAATTAAAAAATCTATTTTAGATTCATAAAATACAAAATAATTATATAATATAATTTAACATAAAGTTATATTAATAAAATAAAAAGTAATTAAAAAATAATGTCCATTACAGAAAAATGAATAAAAATAATTTAAAAAATTATGTAGATTCATAAAATACAAAATAACTTTTTCCTAGATGTATACAAAATTTTAAGATAAAAAAATTACATAATAAGAAATTGAACCTCTCTAGATGCTTGATATGTAGAGCAGGTGTAAGAAAGATCTATTATAGTATAAATATTATATTATAATATTTATATTTTGTAATTGTATTAATTTTATATAAAATTATTATATTATTTTTATATGATACTATGCTGACATTTATCTATTATGACCAATCTTTATTATTATTATCACCAATTCTTTATATTAATAAGATTATTATTATTAATAAATTTAATTAATTATATTTATAAATATATAAGTTTATAACCATTTTATCATTTGTTTAAATAAATTATTATATTATTTTTTTAATTTCTTTTTATAGAGAATAAGACATCGTTTTTCTTAAGTGGGTGAAGTATTTTTGAAAGTGGCTTTGTTAGCTTAATAGTTTGTAACTTTAGGGACCTACCTAGGATCTTCTTTCTAGACGAAAATTTATGTTATGTCATATTTCTGTTTGGTTTCTGTAAAATTATAGGTATTGATCAATTCAACATTTCAAGTATACTTCAATCTAATTAGCAATACCAATTTCAATACTAACAAATTTCTACACTAACAATGAAGGTATAAAACAACTTACAATGTATTCAACCATCTAAGATCTAATTTTGTTTAGAATTATAAAACTGAAATAGAAGCAAATAACCTATAAATTAGTAGTTTGTCCATGCTAGCTCAAATAACCTGTAAATTAGTAGTTCGTCCATGCTAGCTCCATTTAGATAACTAGTGTTCCCCTGCATCAGGAAACTCAACCGCAAAACAAATTTACCACCCATCAAGCTAGGAACAACCAGTCCCTAAGACCAACAACGGATAGATATGCAACAACATTCTCAAGCAGGTCTTTAGATCCAACTACCCCTCTAATTCAAATTATCGATATCCAACTACTCTAGCTTGGATCTCCTTCGAGTTTCCCCCACGGGTTCCCATCTTCAGCCTCCTTTCCCACTCCTTTCAATTTTTCCCTCTCACGGTTTCCAAGAATTATGTCCTCCCCAAAATAAAACCCCTTAAAAAATTCCTTCCATTCATCTCTTCTCCTCCCCCTTAAGCACTTCCCACAGCCTCTTTCTTCAAGAGGATTGATCCACTACCCTCTAGAAACAATATTAAATAGTCATGTTTCAATCCATTCACTTACATTTTGGACAACATGTCAAAGTAAACTTAATTAAATTTCAAGTGCCCCATTTTCTAAAAGCAATTAAACAATTAAAATAATCACTTTAAGGCATAACTAGATCCATTCCTTTGATTCCTTTCACTTTTACTCAATAATGAAATCAATTCGAATAACTCCAATTGCATTATTTCAATAAAAGAATTAAATATTTTATCTTGAAATTACAACCATATCCAGTCATTTACTTTTGATTGACATTTACCTAAGAATCCAATCAATTTAATATGAATAACTTCAACCTTGCTCAAAAATTGTAATTAATATCTTACGGTATAAATCCCAATAAATATTAAAATTAAATGCATCTAATTAAGAAAAATGAACATTAAATATAATACACTTTTATTCATAAATTAATGTATAGTTAACGCAATAGCCTCAATACAAACAACCATAATACAATTAGTTATGTGGTTATATAATAAATATATATATTTGAGTAAACTAGCATATGCGCACAAGGTATGTACATTTACCTAATACATACAAAGCCTGCGGTGTACTAATAATAACATTACGAACCTCTAATGCATAAATCATATACAGCATAAGCATGAAAGACAACAATTCAAAAATCACATTATCTAACAATAATTACTAACTAGATCACAACAACACAACACCAATTGCATGGTATACTAAGTTTATCACACATGAGTAAAGGAAGAGTTTTAATACCCATACAAATAATCAAGTTGTTTTACTATCTCCCACAACCATTCTTAACTACGTGTTTCTTCTTCTAATTCACAACCAACTTCCTCATCATATCCTTCCTATGTTGGACTACCCTGGAGCGTCAATTGCATGACCTAACTCCAATTAGAACCCGTAACGGAAGTGTTGACTACATCAACCAAGCTTCCCCAACAAGAACCCAGTAGTCATCATCACACACCTTAGGGAGCATGATGTAGCACAACCCTCCCATGACTCCAAGTTTCAGAGGATAAATGATGGGTAATGCCTCCACCCCTCCTATGGAACAAGCCTTCAACACCCTTCATGGTCATACTGTGTTGCTATTGTTGTTCTTAAGGATTCGTTATCGAATAACCAATTTGGGAAGTTGAGTTTCCTAAAACCTTGCAGTGCACACACATCATTATAATAAACCAATGCTCATATAGAACAGTAATGCATCGGTTGCATACCATTTATCTTTTGGAATTTATACCGTCGATGTACTTCCATTTTGTAGGGTTCAACTATCCCTTGGCTCTTTAGAACTTGTCTATTAGTCCCATAACAAAATGTTGTGCAATATCGTACAGTCATCGACATGTATACATATTTAATTAATGCAAATGACAATGTAACCATTTTGTATCATGCATCTGGCATCATTATCATTTATTCGACACATAGCTTCATGAAATTGGTATCCATGTACCATCCTTTATTAAATTTCCATGATAGAGACATAATCAAAACATGGACACAATTCATATTTAACATCACACGCAGATATATCATTTCCGCAAAACAATAAGTCCATAAGTCCAAAGTGTCATCGAATTGATGAATTTCCACAATAATAAGTACAAACAGGCGATGGTAATTAAGATGGTTAGGTCAAAATGAGGCATTACAATAATAAATCATATTAATTACAAATTATTTCCTCACTCTTTGGGAATTAAAATTATTATATTAGTTATCTCTTATTGTATATATATATGTGTGTGTGTGTGTGTTTACTTAAAAATGATTAGATAGAGTAGGAATATGGGATATTCTCTCTTTTCATTTTATTGCCTTTCCATTTTTATCATGTTGAGGTATATATGATGCTATATATATATATTTTTAAGTTGGCTAGGAACTATATATATATTCAAAAAATAAGAAGAATTACATTGCATGTTGTTTGTGTTTAATAGTTTGCCACTTGGAAAGCTAGATTAGTAGAAAACGAAAAGTTTTGGATATTGTCTAGAAATTATGAATATATCTTTAATCTAGGGGATTTACTACAAGAGTACTAAGATATCAATTTTTTGTAAAAAAGGCAAAATCTATACCTTAAATCTTAACCTTTTTTTACCCTCATTAGGAGGAATTAACACCATCTTTGCTATGACTTGGTCACGGACTTGGCTTGTCTCTTGATTCTCAGAGGATATTGTTGCCACCATATCAAAAATCTAACTTGGTTCATAGGATTTCTAAGAGAAAACAATCCCATCGGTACACATTTCCAAAATGTTCAACTTTACATCCCGAGTGTGTATGTGAACTTGAGTTTCATCTAACTAAAGCACAATTTCATTGTGGACATCTATTGGTATTCCTGCTACTCAATGCGATATTGAACATCTTCCCCCCTTACCAATTTTTGCTTGATACCCACTTCTCTGTCTACCTATCAGATAGCAGTCAACTAGTCTAGCAAACCTATATGACAAGTACAGCCACATCACAACGAAATCCAAGGAATTAGCCTGACAAAGGAAAAAGATGAGAGAGACCCACTTCTTACCTCACCATTCAAGCCAAACCAATTTATGTGAGACATATAGAGATCACAATGTTGACTTAAAGCTATTAGACCATAGCAGTTGGACACAAAATCTGAGTCTCTATCTCCATTATCATTCATAATTTCTTTGTCCTTTTCGACTCTCATTCTCTACATTACCCTTCTGTCATTCTACCACCTCAAGCCTTCATTACTTCTTCTCACCATTAACCTCTCCATCATTACTTGCATGTAATTTCTGTCCTCTTCCTGTAACACATATTACCTTGTAACGCATGCCTGAGGATACCTACAAGGGACCAAGTATATTTCTCAGACCTCCACTAGCCCCTCCATTCCTTCGTTCCTCCCTACCATCTCATCTAAGGAATATGCATCTTTGTAACCAAAAACATGGAAGTCTATGGGTTAATTGACTATTTAAGGCTATTCTATGCATCTTTGTAACCAAAAACATGGAAGTCTATGGGTTAATTGACTATTTAAAGCTATTCTCTAGTATGAGTCTAGAGTGATCACTCCTCTAAATATGCCCATGTTCTCCCATTGATCCAATACTGAATTGGGAGTTCTCTTAATATGAGAAGGAACGATCACTAAATATGCCCATGTTTTCCCATTGATCCAATACTGAATTGAGAGTTCTCTTAATATGAGAAGGAACCACGGTTGAGATATAAGGTAATAAAGAAGTTAATTGTTCTTGTCCTACCTATAAATGCCAATAATCAAAGACCCTATGTGGAACTCGGGTTTTTCTAAAAGTTTAAAGCATTTGCTTAATGACATTAGAGTCTCCCGTTGCCACTATATTCTTGTGGCATTCTCAAATTGTCATTCTCATTAGATTAACGCGAATACCAGCTGGGACGAGGAAGATTTTGCTCACGATTCACAATGATTGAAAGTTGTATAGTTGGCAATGTCTATTCTAATTCATTGCCTATTCTAATAGAATTATAATTTTACAAGTGTCTATTCTAATTCATTAAACATTTAATTATACAATTAAAAATTATAATATAAAAATTACATTAAACCTTTAATTAGTACTTTAAACTATTTTTTAATAAAACCTTATTATGAATTTGAATTTTTTTAATAAAATATAAACAAACAATAATTTAGAACTTCATATAGTAACATAACACTCTAAAGTATTCTAAATAAAAAACCTTAAATATTATAACCTATACATCTAATTAAATAAAACCTAAACTAAGACAATTTAAAATAATTAAATTAAAACCCTAATATGTAACATTGAGACCTAAAAATAATAAAAATACCTATTATTATTATAAAAAGAAACATATATTATCAAAAAATAACATTTTATTTTGTATATTCTTAACACTTTAAACAAATTATACTAAAACAAATTAACCCTAAACTATTATAATTAATTAAACTATTGAATGATTTATAAAAAATTAGAATCATTAATAGTAAATAATAATACTTAACTCTAATAATTTTTTATAAACTTATTTAATAAACCACAAGAAAAAAAAACAAAATAGAAAATTAAACACAACTCACCGTCTATAGACCGACCACAAACCTAAAAATCGACCCAGCATTATTTTACAATTCCTTACCTCACGTCTATTAACTTATTGAAACCTCGGGTAAAAAAAAAGGCAAAGCGAATACCTTCATCGTATCTCCTCATGATGAGCTAAACTATTCTGCCCTAAACGTCGAGAAATCCAAACAACTACCACAAGATTCCACATTTGAAACATGTCTACCTGGGAAAGCATTAACAAAAACAATAAAACCTATCGAAACATGTTCATTATTGCTTTGTCACCAAAAGAGGATCCTAAATCACCAGTATTTGTGTATATATATTTGGGTACTTGATTAACGGAACTAGGGAAACCCATTTTCTGAAAAAGAGGGCGTTTATTGTGCTTATAGGTTCCATAATATTCAGAATAGTCTCTGTAATCAAACACGTCATAACCTAAGTCACCTGACACGAGGACACGGGACACAAGGATTCGAGTGTCTAACACGGACATGGTGACCCCCGAAATCAGGACACATTGGACACTTTATATATATATCCAAATTTTTATAAATATTCAATAGATATAAAAATCAATGCACATTTAACATTAGTAATTACTAATTAGTATTACACGTTTACAAAGCAAATCAGTAATCACAATGAGATTATGAGACACATAGATAATTCATGATACAATATACTCATGATAGTCATATATCAAGATGTAAATACTCAGGCGTTAGAACCATATTTCTCATGAAGTCATCAAAATCAAAATTTATTGCATAGATGTCAAAATGCCACTCACAAATGCCAAATAGGCCAATAGTAATAGTAAATACAAAAAGGTATAGATCAAGATGGAAGAATGAAGAGTCTCATCTATCAATAGTCATCCTCATTTCCTGAATCAACAAACGTGACTCTGCTCTCTTCCTCCTTCTCCTCCTCCTTCTCTCCACACATATGAGGATCATTATCTATTGGTGTGGATGATGACCCCTCCAAAGGATCACTATCATCAAATGTCGTCAGCTCTAGCACTGGATCATTAAGATCCAAGTTGGGTAATTCCAACTCATTACTATTGTCCAAACCCATATCATCAGGAAATACATCCCACATCTTTTCATTTCCCTTCACCCACTCATCCCTCTTCTTATAAATAAGATGAAGGTTGGTGTGCACATACACCATTGTCTCTTCTCTCGACTGCTTAAAACTACTCTCCTTCAAACTGTACAAGTTTCCATATGTGCTTCAATTCCTCTCACAACTAGAGGATGATGTAACTTGAGAGATGATCCTCTACGTTGGATTTTGTAGAAGAGGGAATGTTACCCCATGAGTTTCCCACTAATTGTAGGGATTCTTAACTCCCCTGTCTCCAACCACATCATAACCTCCAAATCTCCCAGTAGCAGTGGAAAACTCTACAAATCTATCCTCCACCTCATCAAGTAAGTCTCTATCCTGAAATAATTGCCTAAATGCTATCTTCCTCCCCCGTGAAATCTCTCCATCCATGTGAGGATGGACTCTATGCGAGGGCCCACAATTGATAGATTCTTGACTGTAGAACTAGGGGTTCAAGGAGTGCGCCAAGTAATGCAAAGGTGTGCAATTCTTATCCCACCTGGAGATAAGAATATCATGAATGGTCGACCATAAGTTCTTTGCTGATGTCTCATACTCGAGACACTCATTCTCCATAACAATGGTCCTCATGGACTCAATCATGGAATCTTACCCCTCATAAACATCCTCTAGGATGGGATTGTTCGTGTCTACAAAGTGCAACAAGGAAATGAGTGGCTAATGATCTTAATGGTAAGATCCACCCTCTCCCACCAAACATCATCTAATACTATGTCCTTTACCTTTTTTGAAGCACTTTGATCTATCTTTCTATAGAAAGACCAAGACTCTGAAATCACCATGGACCCATGAGCAGTTTTGACCTCCCTCAACCTCTTGAGCATGATGAATGAGGAAGTAAACTAGGTATCTACAATCTTCAACAATGAAAGATGCCTGTACTCTTGGTAGATGGTGAGGGAATTTGTGTCGTTTTGTACAAAGTTACAGATATGGAATGAATCGTCAATAATGTTGCCAATCCATGTCACATATGAAGAAATGGATTTGAGTGCTAAGTTAAAGGAATGGGCAATGAAAGGTGTATAAAAAATCTATAAGAGCAAAAATACAAGTATAAATGACTCTACAACACTAACAACTCAAATCATTAAAATGACCTTTCCCCTAGATACACCTTGTGATAAATGCAAACAATGAGCAAATTAGCAATGAAAGGTGACCAAAATGAAAATACCTGTAGATATTTAGTTTCCACAATCATCATAACATTCTTCCCTCTTCTATAATGTATCCTATTTAACAAAAAGTGAAAATATTCCTAGAATCTTTCGTTTTGGGGGCATAACGTTTCACTCGTAAATTGGAATTAGTCGCACTTTGGACTATTGGAAAGCTCTTGAAATTTTCCACAACTTTTATGTTTTGTGTTTGTTTTAATTACTTATTGTTTGTTTGGGGTGGACGTTTTAGTAAGAAAGCATCTTTTAAAAGATTATTTTCAAATAGCATCTTTTAAAAGATGTTTTCTTAATAAAACACCCGCCCCGAACAAACGGTAAGGATAAAAAAATATGCAAACAACAAAGTTTTAGAAAATTTCAATATCTTTCTAATTGTTCAAATTCTGTCTAATTTCGAGTTACGAGCAAAACGTTATGCTCAAAATACAAAAGCATCCAGGAATATTTTCAATTTTTGTTAAATATGATACATTTTGGGCAAAATAAAACCTTATGATGCCAATGACCTTGCAAACAAGTTCATTGTTTGTGATCACTTGTACACAAGAATAAACACCTACTTCTTCAATTATTTTGATGAATAACTCACTCGTAAAATGTGCATCCTTGTATTTCACAAGAGCATCCACCGCTTTTCGAAGAACATTGGTCCATTTTGGGAAGATACCATGAAATTGACGAGTGGATGGCATGTTGGAACCATCCATCCATCAAAAACAATATTTACTCTGGATGAGGGCCATGTTGATCCAATTGGCTCAATAATTTTATCCACCTCCTTCTTTTCCTTAACCAACAATGTGGTTCTAAGCTTCTATGAACCAAGAGGCACATAACCAAATGGGGCTCGTTCAATGAGACTTCGACACATATCAATAAAAATTGATGATCATGCAACATTGAATGAGATGAATTTGAGGTAGAAAAAATGCAATGGTGAGTTCCACCTCTTCTCACACCTCTTGTTGGAAAATCGTGTCCATTGGACCACTGGAAGATGGCCTCTTTCTTGCTGGATATGCATCATCTCTGCTAGGTGGAAATGGAGGCCGAATGCTAGAGGGTTTCCTTAAGAATGGAAGAGAATCCTCATCATTTTTCTTGCTTGTTGATGCTACATTGTTTAATCCTTCTTGATTCTCCTTTCCCATATCCCTCCTTTGGGTAACACTCGCTACTTTACATGAAGAAATCCCACAAGAAGGAAGGCCCAACAAATGGCCCTTAACTCTGTCATATGTGCTCTTAAACTCATTCTTGCAAAAATTGAAAGTCTAAGACACATTGCCTCCCCCACCTAGATTTTCCTCAAGCCTTTCTTTCCTAGTCACATACCTCCACAAAGGGTATTTTTTCTCTTGGGATTGTTGTCTTGCTAAAATAGGGTTCAATGGAGCAATATCTCCACTAGCAGCAAATGGCGCACTAGCATGAGGAGTAGAAGAGCTTCTGTTTGGAGGAATAGGAGGGGATAAAATAGATGGGGCATTTCTCCCTTTCCTTTTCCCTTTAGCTTCTGCCCTAGCTGAATGAGACATTGTTCTTCTTGTTTGATGGTTGAGCTTGCAATCCACCAAACCAAATCCACCCTCAATGCACTTGGAAACCCTTTTAAAGGTTTCAAATCTTCTTCACCTGCATAAAAAAACTCCTTAGAGCTCTCTCCATTGTTGATGTATTTGTAACTTCGGAAAGTATTCATGCATATATCTTATGTATTGTACCCCGATGTTTATTCTGGGATGTGTCTATAATGTAATTGAGTCATGTCATGCCCCGATGTTCCGATCAGGAAGTTTCTATAATGTAAACAAGTCATGTCAAGTTATTGTGGGTAACCCTCCTATTGGTCAAGGGTTAAAGTCCCCGCAGTTGTGGGGCCCTAGGGTTATTAGACTATCCTAGTGAATTCGACCCTAGGTGAGTCATTGTAAGTCAGGGCAATAGTCCCCACCATCTAAGTCAAGGTTAACCCTCCTTGTTGAGCAGAGGGAAAAGTCCCCACAAGTTTTGGGGCATTAGGGTTATTAGACACTCCTAGAGATGTCAGCTCTAGTAAGTAATTGTTAAGTGAGTTCGACATGTTGGAGTGTGCTTCAATTGAATGAAAGAATATAAATAGAGAGTGAGGCTCTCTATTTATCACACACAGTCACTCATTGGGGCGCATGAGTGAGAGAGGAAAAGCTCTCTCAATGTGAGAGAGAGACAGAAGCTGTGGAGATCATCTTTTATTTTTTCGGGTTTTACTGCTGCCATTGGTGCACATTCTATCTCTGAGGAAGTTGTGGGGTTTTCTCCTTTATGGTTTCCCCGAGGAAAATTATTTGTGTCTCTTGTCTCTTGTGTTTTATTGCTGTGCATGTTATTCTCTCAGTTAAAGATCCTAATATCATAATGCTAGCTTGAATGATAAAATCTAACATGGTATCAGAGCTAACCTGAGAAGAAGACATTGTGTAGTTGCAGAATCTAGGGATTCTTACTTTTTGGGTGTCTCTCCACAGTCCATAAAAAAAATTATGCTAGGATGACTCTCCATTGAAGGGAACATCTTTCTGTCAAAGCAGAATTCGATTCCGAGCATTTTCAGTTTTGGTGCTAGAAATTAGAGCTTCTTGTAGAAGAGGAATTTTTTAGTGAGCCTAGAATAGGATTTCTCTCCTCATCAAAATAGAAGTTTAGAGACCTGGATCAAGTTTTTTGGTTGGGTAAAACTCCAATAAAGTCAAACCCTAGTTTGACCCCGAGCTGGAAAAACCCTAAAATACTAAAACTGCTACGTTTTGGTACATTCGCAATATCTTGGGATTGGAAAAGGTCCATGAATGGAAAATTGCAGAGGGTAAATATAAAATCCCGATTTACACTGTCTCCAAAATTTAGCCTCATATTTACTATATTATGCGAGATATGATCCCTCCAAGTTAGGGTTCCAGACTCTTCCAGGATTCATCCCTAAAAAGGACACCTGGAGATAATTTGTATATCTTGGGCTACAGAGATCCAAAATAAATTTATAAAGATGTTATGTAAAGGGCACGGACTATAATTTTTGTGGTCCTAATTTCAGACTCAGAAGATGAAACAGTGACACGTGGAAGTCTATACAACTTCGCTGTTCTAAACAGTCCTGTAACAGGTCACCTTGGGAAAATTATCATAAGTCCCAATTGGTGAAACCAATTCTAATGAAACATGTGGTTTTGGAACAGGGAAATGTGAGGATACCTCATTGCAAAGGTTCATACATAGAGGAGTAGTAATTTCATAGATATCATAGAAACAGTGACAGACATTTTTGCAGAAGAAATTGGAAAACTAGGGCTTCCTGTTCTGGGAGCTTCCGTCCACTGTTTTCAGAAGAGGAGTACATTGAACAACTCCATTCGAAGAGATATATCTTTCTATCCAATCATATCTGATATATTCCAAGTTTTGAAAATTAGGGTTTCTCTGACAAATCCTAGATCAGCCAACTCCGGAACCCGGACGGACACCTCAAATCGGTAAGATCTAATCTTTTGCTATTCTCATTTGAGGTCCTCATTTAAAAATGATCTATCACATCAGCTTGATAATAAGCTTGGTGAAGTTGAAAACTTCCAAGCATGGAAGTATATGATCTCTCTGAAGAAAATGAATTGGACACCTACATGAGTAGAGAGGTTCTAGTTCCAAAGGGAGATGAGGCTCAAAGCCTTACACAAGAAGAACTTGGTTAAGACCGAGAAGAGCATTGCTGATTCAATCACAGATCAAATTGTACCACAAGTGTCTTCACTAAATACACCGAAGATGTTTGATTCCTTGACCAAGCTATTTGAAGGGAACAACATAAATCAGAAGATGGCTTTGAGAAAACATCTGAAGAATATGAAGATCCAGAATGCAGAACAACTTGAAGCGGTAGAAGAAGAAATGGAGAATGCAGAAGTAGTGATAGCCATCTTGAATGGCCTCCCAAGATCATGAATTCATTCATGCGAGGAATGTGTGCCAAAAGGAAGTGATTACTTTTAGCAGACTCTGGGAAGAAGAATAATCTCAGCTCATAAGAAGAGAAGAGAAGATGGGAGAAATTGAAGATCAAGCTCTCACCATCCAAAGAAGATCTCTCAAGCCATGAGGAATATGAAGGACTCAACTCTTGAAGAAACTCTTATCAAACTTAGCATTTGTATAAGAAATGATGAATTAAGAGGATGATGAAGCTGAAGGCTCAAGAAGGAGTCTACCTACGAAACAAATAAAGATAAGTATTCAATTGTCATTTCATGATATTGTTTTGATTATGCATTTGTTTATATTCAGTTGATGTATTACGCATGATAGAATGTTTGCATTAATGACAGTGTACTACTAATATGCATGTGATGGGTAAGTAGCTCATGATTCTATACAACATTGCTACTTATCTAGAATGAAACCTCTTTGCTGACATATCGGATTAATGCACAATCTCAATGTTGTCCTGGTAGAGATGGAAGGAATCTAGAAAGTTTTCGTGAGATATGGATGGATGTTGTATTGGCTAAAATAGTTGCATGATCATATATTTATGCATAAGAATTTACCAATATGAATATTCCTTATGAAATGTTTCTATCCATACAAATTTCTAACCATACAAATGCATTTGACTTGTAGGAAAGATCGCATACATAATTGCCTACAAGAAAAGAAGGATGAGACTTTTTCTGAAGAAAAAGGGACGACAGTTCAAGAAGAATGATGTCTAGGATGCAGTATTGATACATGAAGGGAAGTTCATAGTTCCATCATGTAGTATATGGAAACATCGTACAAGTCAATATTCGTAGCATGAGGCCTCTCACGAAAATAAGGCATAAACTACAAAGAGACATTTGCAGCCAGCTTGATGAAGACCTGAACCTTTGCTACAAGGTTGAAGATGAAAGCCTATAGAGGATGACAAGCTCACAGATGGGTGCAAGAAGAACTTTTGAAAAAGTTCAACATAGAGGATCTTGGTATCCAGTGATCCTAGATGGATACATAGAATGTTAGTAGCAGAGGAAGCTACTTGTCACTCCCGTACAGAATGTTTCAGTGCATAGAGTACGAAAGACAGAGGGAGGATGATGCTTCAGAGGGAGTGACTACAGAAGATCCTGAGGTTCGACATGGTATGACAGGATGGAAAAATTACTGATGACTCTAGGCTTTATTGAGAGTAAAATGGATTCCAACCTTTGCTTCAAGGTTGAAGGCGGAAGACCAGTGATGCTCCTGTTATGTCTTGATGCACTATTTTCTAGGCATGGAGGTGTGGACAAAGGAAGTATGTAGTAGAGATCCTGAAGAGGTTCAGGATGATGGACTGCATTACCACACCTATGGCATTGAACCTAAAGCTATTGAGTGTTGCTTCATCAGAGACGGTTGATGCTACAATGTATCGTCATATGATTGGTTCCTGATGTACCTGACGAATACAAGACCAAATATTTGCTTTGCTGTGAACACATTGAGACATGTTCACCTGATGGTTGCAAAGCATGTAGTAAGGTACCTGAAGGGTACAGTTGATTATGGGCTCAAGTATGAGGCGAATCAAAAGATTACGTGGATTCGTATTGGGTAGGCAGTGCCATTAATAGGAAGAGCACTTCAAGGTGCTACTTCAGTATGGGATCAAGTGTGATCTCTTGGTTTGGCAGGATGGAGTCCTATATGGCATTGAGTATAGCTAAGGCAAAAGATGTTACCACTTGCTATTTGGGAGGTAGTATGTTTCTTTTGAAAACTACTATTTGATTTTGTTGATCTGACTTGCATTTTTTTGTATGATGCAGAGAGGAGAAGTGATCCAGATCGAGATCTCTTGAAAGAAGGATTTCTAGAATAGTTGATGAGACAGGTTGCCCTCGGATGTAATCGGTCCTGGTGAAGCTCACATGTCATCCTTGGACATAATCTGCCCTGATGTGATTCTATGATAGAAATGGCCAAAGTGAAGTTTGAGTACTTCAAGGAGAAGCTTGGTGTTCTCGAGATCAAGGTTCCCTCTAAGGGGAAATGATGAGACCTAGAGCCATTGTGACATGGGAGAGGATTAATTTCCTTCCATGGTTAGATGTAAGGGCTGAGCCATTCTGTCATGGTGAGAGGATTTAGGTTCCTTCCATGTCAGATATGAGTGCTGAGTCATCTTGATATGACTGTAGGATTGGTTCCTACATGATCAGATATAAGGGCTATTTCCATTCTTCGAATGGAGGTGCTTGGTCAGTTACCATGAAAACTCAATCTAGGACTGAGAGCCATTCTGATGTGATAGAGGATGTGTTCCCACTTGATCAGATGTAAGGGCTGAGCCATTCTGTCATGGTTAAAGGATTAGGTTCCTCCCATGTTAGATGTGAGTGTTGGCCATTCTGATGAGTAGGTCAGATGTAAGCGCAACTACCATTCTCTGGGAGAATGGAGGCACCTGGTCAGTTACCAGGTAGCTCAGTCTGGGACTGGGGGCCATTCTGATGGGACTGTAGGATTGGTTCCTACATGATCAGATGTGAGTGTACACCCTTTCAATGTGATGTGTTTACACATGGTCGAATGTAAGTGCAGAGCCTTTCCGATGCAATGTGCTTGCACATGGTCGGATATAAGTGCTGAGCCATTCTGGCGCGATGTGTTTACACATGGTTAGATGTGAGTGCTGGGCCTTTCTGACAAGATGAGGTCAGATGTAAGAGCTGAGCGAGCCATTCTGACTTAAGTGTCAGATATAAGCACTGAAGAAGACCTCCATGGAGGCTAGGCCTACAACCAACATGAAAAAGGGATGGCTCTGTAGAACTTCCTGTGACGAGAAGAATGAAGAAGATAGCACCATTTGATTGAGATAGTAGAAGCAGTAATGATGATGATGATTCAGTGATGATCCAACTTTGATGATGATCTAGATCAAGTGATGATCCAGACTTGATGATGATCCAGCAGTGATGATCTCGACTTGATGATGATCCAGCAGTGACGATCCAGATCAAGTGATGATCTAGAATTGATGATGATCCAGCAGTGACAATCCAGATCAAGTGATGATCCAAACTTGATGATGATCCAGCAGTGACGATCTAGATCAAGTGATGATCCAGACTTGATGATGATCCAGCAGTGATGATCCAGATCAAGTGATGATCTAGTAGTGACGATCCATATCAAGTGATGATCCAGACTTGATGATGGTCCAGTAGTGAGGATCCATATCAAGTGATGATCCAGACTTGATGATGATCCAGCAGTGATGATCCAGATCGAGTGATGATCTAGATCCAGTGATGATGATCCAGATTGAGTGATGATCTAGATCCAGATGAAGATGACCTGAAGATGAAGATGACCTAAAGATGAAGATGACTTGAAGATGAAGATGATGAGAACTTGACGATGATTTAGATGATACAGAGAAGAAGACTTGTGCTGATAAATTGTGTCGATAGAATACCTTCCTAGTTAAGAGGGAGTGTTGATGTATTTTTAACTTCGGAATGTATTCATCCGTATATCTTATGTATTGTACCCTGATGTTTATTCCAGGATTTGTCTATAATGTAATTGAGTCATGTCATGCCCCGATGTTCCAATCGGGAAGTTTCTATAATGTAAACAATTCATGTCAAGTCATTGTGGGTAACCCTCCTATTGGTCAAGGGTTAAAGTCCCCGTAGTTGTGGGGCCCTAGGGTTATTAGACTATCCTAGTGAATTCGACCCTAGGTGAGTCATTATAAGTCAGGGCAATAGTCCCCACCATCTAAGTCAAGGTTAACCCTCCTTGTTGAGTAGAGGGAAAAGTCCCCACAAGTTGTGGGGCACTAGGGTTATTAGACACTCCTAGAGATGTCGACTCTAGTAAGTAATTGTTAAGTGAGGTCGACATGTTGGAGCGCACTTCAAGTGAATGAAAGAATATAAATAGAGAGTGGGCCTCTCTATTTATCACACACACTCACTCATTGGGGTGCATGAGTGAGAGAGGAGAAGCTCTCTCAGTGAGAGAGAGAGACAGAAGCTATGGATATCATCTTTTCTATTTTTGAGTTTTAATGCTGCCATTGGTGCTCATTCTATCTCTGAAGAAGTTGCGGGGTTTTCTCCTTTATGGTTTCCCCGAGGAAAATTCTTTGTCTCTTGTCTCTTGTGTTTTATTACTGTGCATGTTATTCTCTCAGTTAAATATCTTAAGATCATAATGCTAGCTTGAATGATAAAATCTAACATCCACAAGTTAAAATGACAAAAGAAAAATAAATGTTTTTAAAGAGCCTCGTGCGTCTTTTTCGCAAAATGTGTCATGTTTTCAAGACAAGAAATGATTGTCGATAGACATGCGTGTCGGATTTCAAGACATGCTGCAGAGATGTGTCCAACATGCTCTGCGAGTGTGTCCATATCAGACACGCGGACACACAAACACGCGACACGCGACCCTATTCTAGCATGTCTGGTTTCTTAGTTCGTAGCAAATATGAGAAAATTCCACGTATCTGAGAATCTCAACTTTGAGAAATGGATCCATGGGATCAAGTAATCCTTTCCAAGAGTTGACACCTTGGATATATAATTGTAGCCTCCCTCTTTATGCAGTTTGATCACCATTTCCATTATTTAGTCCGGGTAAGAGGCATTGAATGGATGCTTCATGTGAGAGGCCCATAGATCCTTTGTATAAAGGGGAAATACAAATCAAACTATCGTATGTCGTTGCAGTTCCTGGAAAAAAATGTAATGGAGGCCATTGATGGTTGGTATTTTCTCTTGCAAAGATGGTGAAGATATAATAGAGAGCCAAAGATGAAGTAATCGTTACTTGGTATACAAAGGGAATGGATTGATCTTGAAATACATAAGTATGAGGTGATGATCACACTTGAAGTTGTTATTCTCAAACTCATCTTCAATCAACGACCACAATCAGACCTACCATTCTCATTACATTAACACTGAGATCCCGATTTCCAGTTATAAGACGTTGATACGTTATGTTACAAGAGATTCCCAAATGAGATTAAGTCATAATACTAGCAACAACCATATTAATTATATTAATATGTTTGGAATACACCGAGAGGTATATATTTGAAGTAGGGTTTTTCCAGAAATTCCGTAGTAGACATTTTTAGTCAACGACGTTTCGATTCCGAATCGGGAACCATCATTAGGACAATTGCTTGTCCTGATGATGGTTCTCGATTCGGAATCAAAACGTCGTTGACTAAAAATGTCTACTACAGAATTTCTGGAAAAAACCCTACTTCAACATATCTCACCGCAGAAACTTACAAAAAGGTATATATTGACAGATTGATAATGTTTTTTTTTCCTAAATAATGTGTTAAATAGGGCTATTCCAAACATATTAATCTTATTAATATGGTTGTTGCTAGTAACCGATGAACACATAGCCATATCTCCAAAATATTAATTATATTACTAATATTGTATTATAAAATAATATAAGTATATAAATTTGTCATACAATCGTAATTGTTATAATGGTGGATACCCAAGGAAATATGATGATTTTTTTAAGATGAATGCTAGTAGTAGTTCAAAGATTAAACTTTATAGTATTTGAATACATAGGAAGACAATGTGATAATAGATTTATTTTCGAGCAAAACACATATCATTCTAACTCCTAACCTTCTTTAAAAAGAATCGAAAACCTAAACATGTAATACTAACTACTAGATGCCCAACTACGAGATGCATGAGTTTATTAGGAGTTCGAACCATTTTAATAGGAGTTAGACTCTTACATGACTGCACATTAGCTAGACTCCTAGATGGCAAATGTAGTTGGACTAAGCCTTAAGTGATTAAAGTTGAAGTTAAGCTAATAGTTGTATCTAATAGTTAAGCTAACAATTATTCAATATAAATGTGATTAGAGCTGAAGTTAAGCTAATAGTTCTAGAATCATTGGAGTTAAGATAATAGTTATATCTAATAATCGATGGAGTTAAGCTCATAGTTGTATCTAATAATCAAACAGCTGAAGATTAATTTTAATTTTTACAACTAAAACTAATTGTACTTATCACATGTTAATTAAGCTATTTTTTTTAAATTATTACTTATTAGCGTCCATAGAATCAATCTAGATAGTACACTTGTCGCATTCTGATTTAATCTTGAACGACGCCCATAAAATCAATCTAGATGATGCACTTATCTTATTCTCATCGATAGATGAAAACACATAAATAATAGTCCACCCCATATTCTAAATTATATACACCTATCCACTTAATTATATTCCATACGGTAGAGTTTTTAGACTTTATTTAACATCGAATAACCTCACGTTATCTATAATGACCCGGTGTCGCTTTCGATCTCATGCCTTCGTGTTCTTACTCGGTTTAGAAGTCATATGCGATAAATTTGGTACAATTATATTAGTTGTTTCAAAGAACATGGATAGAAAAACATTAGTTATTACTTTACGTAATTTTTTTATTATTAACTTTTTTTTTGACAAGAAACATTGAATGAATGAATATTTTTATTACTCAATTTTTTTTTTAGAGGAAACATTGAATCAATTATAACATAGATGTTTCTTGAACACTAATTTTGAATGAATATATTTATAAAGTAATAGGAAAGGTGCATCTCTTGATGATGGAGATGGTTGTAATGTAAAGATGATGAGTCAATGATAAGGTTTATTAATTCTTAATTGTACTAAGAGAAGTTAGTTAGTTTTTTTAGCGTGAGAGATGTTGTCATATAAGATAATTTAATGTAAAGTTATATTAACAAAAATAAGAAGTAATTAAAAATTAATGTTCATTGGTAAAATAAAATAAAAAATGAATAAATATAATTAAAAAATCCATATAAATTTATAAAATAAAAATATATTTTTTTAAATTTATAAAATATTAAATAATAAAAAATTAAACCCTACATAGTAAGATGTAAGAAAGATATATTATAAAAAATAAAATAATAAAAAATTAAACCCTACATAGATGTAAGAAAGATCTATGCCAACATAAATATTATATTATAATGTGTAATTATATTAATTTTATCTAAAATTATTATATTAATTTTATATGATACTATGTAGAAGTTTCTCTATTATGACCCATCTTTATTAATATTATTATCACTCATTTTTTATATTAATAAAATTATTATTATTAATAAAATTAATTAATTATATTTATAATTATATAAGTTTATAATTATTTTATCATTTGTTTTAAAAAATATTTATATTCTTTAAAATTTTTTTGTTTATAGAGAATAAGATAGCATTTTTGTTAAGAGGGTGAAGCATTTTTTAAAGTGGTTTTGTTAGTTTAATAGTTTGTAGTTCTAGGGACCTGTTTGGGTCCTGATTAAATTTTGTTAATACAGATCTATTTAATACATATAAACATTGTTTTACTCTTTTTTTAGACTAAAATAATTTATGTTATGTGGTATTTTTGTTTGGTTTATGTAAAATTATAGGTACTAACCAATTTAACATTTCAGGTATATTTCAATCCAATTAGCAGTACCAATTTTAATACTAACAAATTTGTAACTCTAATAGCACAGGTATAAAACAACTTACAACATATTCAACCATCTAAGATCCAATGTTTTTTAGAATTATAAAACTGAAATAGCAACAAATACTTGTAAATCAATAGTTTTTCCATGCTAGATCCATTTAGATAACTACTTTTCCCTTGCACTAGGAAACTCAACCACAAAACAGATTTACCACCCAGCTAGCTAAGAATAGCCTCCCCGGCTACCTAACTCCAAGGAACCCATATTCCTTAGCCCTCCATGCTCAGATTCCCCAGGAAAAATAACATACACAAATGCAACAACATTCTCAAGCAGGTCTTGAGATCCAACTACCCATCTATTTCTAATTCTTGAGATCCAACTACTTCTCTGGTTCAGATCTTCTTCTAGTTTCCTCCACGGCCACCCATCTTCAACTTCCTTTCCCACTCCTTTCAAATTTCCCTTCTCATGGTTTCAAATAATTATGTCATCTCCAAAATAAAACCCTCCAAAAAAGTCCTTCCATTCATCTCTTCTCCCCCCCCCCCCCCCTTAAGCACTTCCCACCGCCTCTTTCTTCACAAGAAGTGATCCACTACCCTCCATAAATAATGTTAAATAATCATGTTCCTATCCATTCATGTACATTTTGGATAACAACTCAAGTCAACTTAATTAAATTTCAACTACCCCATATTCTAAAGGCAATTAAAACAATTATATCAATCACTTTAAGGCATCCCTTTATTTACTTTGACTTTTACTCAATAATTAAGTCAATTCCAAAAACTCCAAGTGCACTATTTCAATAAAAGAATTAAATATTCATCTTGAAATTACAACCATATCCAATCATTTACTTTTGATTGACATTTACCTAACATTCCAATTGATTTAATATGAATAACTTCAACTTTGCTCAAACAATGTAATTAATATCTTACGATCTAAATCCCAATAAATATTAAAATTAAATGCATCTATTTAAGAAAAATGAACATTAAATATAATACACTTTTATTCATAAATTCATGTATAGTTAACACAATAACCTCAATACAAAAAACCATAATACAATTAATCATGTAGTTATATAATAAATATATATTTGAGTAATACTAGCGTATGTGCACAAGGTATGTATGTGTAGAAAATACATACATAGACTATCGTGTACTAATAATAAGATGATGAACCTCTAATGCATAAATAATATCCATCATAAGTAAGCATGAAAGACAACAATTCAAAAATCACATTATCTAACAATAATTATTAACTAGATCAAAACAACACAACATCAGCTGCATGGTATACTAAGTTTATCAAACATGAGTAAATGAAGAGTTTTAACACCCATACAGATACTCAACTTGTTTTACTATCTCCCACAATCATTCTTAAATACCTTCTTCTTCTTCTAATTCACAACTAACTTCCTCATCCTATCCTTCCTCTGGTTGACTACCCTAGAGCATCAACTACATGACCTAACTCCAGTTAGAACTCATAAGCAAAAGTGTTGACTACATCGACCAAGCTTCCCCATCAGACACCCACTAGTCATCACCACACACCTTAGGGAGTGTGTTGTAGCACAACCCTCCCATGACTCTGGGTTTTAGAGGATAAACGGTGGGTAATGCCTCCACCCCTCCTATGGAACAAGGGTCAACACCCTTCATAGTCATACTATTTTTCTATTGTTGTTCTTAGGGATTCATCATTGAATATCCAATTTGGGCAGTTGATTTTCTTGAAACCTCGCACCTTCCCACATGTGATGATAATAAACCAATACTCATATAGAACAATAATGCATCAATTTCCTACCATTTATCTTTTGAAATTCATACCAACGATGTACTTCCATTTTGTAGGGTTCAACTATCTCTTGGCTCTTCTGAACCTATCTGTTAGTCTCATAAAAAAATGTCATGCAATATCATACAATCATCAACATGTATACATATTTCATTAATACTAACGACAATGTAATCATTATGTATCATGCATCTCACATCATAATCATTTATTCGACACATAGATTTAAATTTGTATCCATGCACCATCCTCTATTAAATTTGCATGTTAGAGACATAATCGAAACGCAAACATTATTCATATTTAACATCACTTACATATATATAATATCTGCAAAACAATAAATCTATAAGTCGAGAGTGTCATCAAATCGACGAATTTCCACAATAATAAACAAGTACAAACATGCGATGGTAATTCAAACAGTTAGGTCAAAACGAGGCATTACAATAACAAATCATATTAATTATAAATTATTTCCTCATTCTTTAGAAATTAAAACTATCATATTAGTTATATCTTATTGTTTATATATATATATATATATATATAATTGATTCATTAAATAAGGGTTTTTATGAAAAAATGATGAGATAGAGTAGGAATATGGGAAATTCTATCTTTTCATTTTATTCCATTTCCATTGTTATCATGTTAAGATATGTATGATGCTAAATATGTATATTTTTAAGTTAGTAGGAACTATATATATATTAAAAATAAGAATAATTACATTGCATATTGTTTGTGTTAACTAGTTTTAGATTAGTAGAAAACGGGAGGTAAAAATAAGAAGAATTACATTGGATATCGTTTGTGTTTACTAGTTTGCTACTTGGAAAACTAGATTAGTAGAAAACTAGAAGTTTTTGATATTATCTAGAAGTTATGAATATATTTTCAATCTAGGGGGTTTACTGTAAGAGTACTAAGATATATAATTAGATAGAAAAAAGGAAAATTCCATACCTTAAATCTTAATCTTTTTCGACTCTCATTAGGAGGAATTAACACAATCTTTGCTATGACTTGGCCATTGGCTTGTCTCTTGATTCTAAGAGGATATTTTTTCCACCATCTCAAAACTTTAACTTGGATCATAGGCTTTCTCAAAGAAGACAATCCTATAGGTACACATTTCCAAAATGTTCAACTTTACATCCACGGTGTGTATGTGAACTTGAGTTTCATCTAACTAAAGCACAATTTCATTATGGACATCTATTGGTGTTGGTGAAATAGAGGCCTACTACCCAATGAAAGATTGAACATATTTCCCCCTTACCCATTCTCACTTGATTCCCACTTCTCTCTCTACATATCATGATAGCAGTCAACAAGTCTAGCAAACCTATACGACAAGAAGAACCACATCGCAACAACATCCAAGGAATTAACCTGACAAAAGAAAGAGATGAGAGACCCCCTTCTTACCTCCCCATTCAAGCCAAACCAATTTAAGTGAAACATAGAGAGATCCCAATGTTGACTTAAACCTATCAATCCATAGTAGTTGAACACAAAATCTAAGTCTCTATCTCCATTATCATCCATAATTTCTTTGTCCCTTTCGACTACTATTCTCTACATTACCCTTTCGTCATTATACTACCTCAAGCCTTCATTACTTCTCTTCACCATAAACCTCTCCATCATTACTTGCATGTAATTCGTGTCCTCTTCTTGTGACACATATCCCTTGTAACCCATGCCCAAGAATACCTACAAGGGGAACGTATATTTCTCAGACCTCTACTAGTCCCTTTGTTCCTCCCTACCACCCTGTCTAAGGAATATGCATATTTGTAACCAAGAACATGGAATTCAATGTGTTAATTGAGTATTTGAGACTATTCTCTAGTATGAGTCTAGAGTGATCACTCCTCTAAATGTGCCCTTGTTTTCCCATTGATCCAATACCAGATTGGGAGTTCTCTTAATATGAGAAGGAACCACGGTTGAGATTTGAGGTAATAAAGAAGTTAATTTTTCTAATCATGCCTATAAATGCCAGTTATCGAAGACCCTATGAGGAACTCAGTCTTTTTTAAGAGTTTTCAAAGCATTTGCTTCATGACATTAGAGTCTCCCATTGTGTTTCATCTTAGATCTACAGAGAGAATAATATACAGAATTTAATAACAGACATTCAACAATGAACACAAGGTTTACTGTGGTAAAACCCCTGAGAGGGAAACATCCACGGAACAATGGTATCGGTCTTCCTTATTATTCAATGAATGAAGATTACAACAGCTTACAACTCTCCGAATCTTCTCTATGAGAATACAAGAAATATATACATTTATTTCACGGTTACTATTAACTGAACAAACTAAATTAATTCGGTAAGTTAGTTATGCAGCCATCGAGAGAACACTTGTCACCCGTTTCCAACAATCTCCACCTTGACAACAATTTACCTGATACCTTTCTCATTGCTCTATTCATCACCTTTCCTGCAAGCCTAGAGAAGCTAGGCACCATTGTAGCTTCTCTAAAGTAACCGGCTTCGTGAACATGTTTGCACTATTCTCTTTAGTGTGAACCTTTTCAAGAAACACTCCACCTTCAACAACAACATGTCTAACAAAATGGTATTTTACGGGAGTATGCTTTGTCTTACTGTGATAAGCTGTATTTTTAGCCAAATGAATAACACTTTGACTATCACAAAAAACTTTTATAGTGTTCTGAACTTTTCCTAACTCACCCAGCAAACCTTTTAACCAAACTACCTCTTTGCAAGCATGTGAAGCAGCTATATATTCTGCTTCTGTAGTGGATGAAGCAACAATATTCTGAAGCTTTGACATCCATCTAATAGCTCCACCTGCAAGAGTAAAGGCATAACCTGAAGTGGACCTCCTATTTTCCAAATCACCTGCAAAATCAGAATCAACATAACCATAGACTTCATCACTACAACCATCAAAAGTGATACAATAGTTGCTTGTGCCTCTTAGATATTGAAGCACCCATTTCACTGCTACCCAATGCTTTTTTCCTGGATTTTCCATGTATCTACTGACAACACCAACTGCATGTGAAATATCCGGTCTTGTACTTATCATCGCATACATTAGACTTCCTACTGCATTAGCATATGGTATATGAGACATATACTGCTTTTCTTCATCATTTTTAGGACTCAAACCTGAAGAAAGCTTGAAATGAGAAGCTAAAGGGATATTAACAGGTTTCACCTTATTCATACCGAATCTCTGAAGTATTTTCTTCACATACTTCTTTTGTGATAACCACAGCTTGCCATTTTTCATGTCTCTATGTATCTACATGCCCAAGATCTGATTTGCTACTCCTAGATCCTTCATATCAAATGTCCTAGCCAACTAATACTTTAACCTATTGATTTTAAACATTCTCTTGCTTGCGACAAGCATATCATCAACATATAACACCAAAATAATGAACATGTCATTTTCCAACTTTTTAAAGTACACACAATGATCATACTCACTCGTGGTAAAATTCTAATTCACCATGAAAGAATCAAACTTCTTGTACCATTGCCTGGGAGACTACCTCAAGCCATACAATGACTTTTTGAGCTTGCAAACAAATCTCTTGTTGCGATTTTGAACGAACCCTTCTGGTTGTTCCATGAAAATTTCCTCTTCTAAATCCCCATGTAAGAAAGTTGTTTTGACATCTAGCTACTCCAACTCCAAATCATACAAGGCAACTAGTGCTAACAAAATTATGATAGAAACAAGTTTTACAACTAGTGAAAATATCTCATGAAAGTCAATACCTTCTTTCTGAGAAAATCCTTTTGCAACTAGTCTCGCTTTGTACTTCGATACAATGTCATCAGCTTCTTTCTTCAATTTGTACACCCATTTGCAACCAACCACTTTCCTACTCTCTAGAAGTTCCACAAGATCACATGTCTTGTTATTTGCCAAAGAATCCATTTCTTCTTTCATTGCAAGTTTCCATTTGTCACTATCAAACACCTTCAATGCTTCCTGATAACTGTTAGGTTCTCCTTCATTAGAAATTAAAGCAACAGATGTGACAAAATCATCATACCTCTTTGGAAAAGTTCTGTCCAATGTAGATAATCGTAAAGATTGTTGTGGTATCTCCTCTATTTATGTCTGCTCATCATCCTCTTCCTGACGAGTGTCCACATGAATATCCTCTTCTTGGACATCCTCGTGATTCCCCTTTGTAGATGACTGAGTATCAAACTGAACTTGCTGAAACTGTGGTACATTAGCCTGTTTCAAATCATTACTCACATCTAAATTTGATAGAGAAAGTTCATTAAATGTTACATCTCTGTTTATGATGATTTTGTGGACAATAGGATTCCACAATCTATATCCCTTAACACCATCACCACAGCCAACAAAGATTAATTTTCTTGATTTAGGATCTAATTTGGACCGCTGATTTTTGGGAATAAGAGCATATGCTTCACAACCAAATACTCTAAGATTAGAATAATCACATTTTTGACCTATCCATACCTCTTCCGTAATTTTGCAGTCAATGGTCGGTGATGGTGATCAATTGACCAGGTAGCAAGCTATAAGTATAGCCTCTCCCCACAATTCCTGCTGCAAGTTTGCATTACTGAGCATACTCCTTTCTCTTTCAAGAAGAGTCTTGTTCATGCGTTTAGCAACACCATTCTACTGCGGAGTGTAAACAGTGGTCGTATGCCTCTCGATCCCATCCTTCTTGCAATAATTATCAAATTCCTTAGAAGTAAACTCGGTTTTATTATCTATTCTAAGACATTTAATGAACCTACCAGTGCTCTTTTCAACCAAAGCTCTAAACTGCTTAAATATATCAAAAACATCAGCTTTTTTCTTTAACAAATAGATCCATACTTTCCTCGAGTAATCATCTATAAAATTGACAAAATATAATGATCCACCATAAGAAATTTTAGGAGATGGTCCCCATAGATAAGAATGAATATAGTCTAGGATACCTTTACTAGTGTGTTTTCCAGAATTAAATTTTTGTCTAGCTTGTTTACCATAAACACAATGCTCACAAAACTTCAAATCTTCACATTTTAAACTAGGAAGCAACTTTCGATCAGCAAGTACCTTCATTCCTCTTTCATTGATATGACCTAACTGTTGATGCCATAGATGAGTGAAGTCTGCTGCACCAACTGATGCTATTGTTGCTTGATTGATTTCCATTCTCCCTTCAAGTTTATACAGGTTCCCGACTCTGTTTGCCTTCATAACAACCAAGATACCTTTCGATATCTTCATAACTCCGCCTTGAACCGCAAATTTGTAACCAGCATCATCAAGAACTCCCATTGATATCAAGTTCTTCCTTAGTTCAGGTACATGTCTCACATCTGTTAGAGTTCTAACAATCCCATCATACATTTTAATTCTAATACTCCCTATCCCAACAGTTTTACATGTAACATTATTTCCCATATAAACTATACCGTCATCTACAGATTGGTATGTGCCAAACCAACTTCTATGAAGACACATGTGATGAGATGCTCCAGAATCAACTAACCAACCATAATGATATTATGAGACATTACAAGTAGTTAATACCTCATCAATCATACCTGAATCATTTTCTGCTATGTTTGCCTCATTTGTAGAGTTCTCCTCCCTAGAAGCTTGCTTACATTTCCAGCAGTCTTTCTTAAGATGTCCTGCTTTATTGCAAAACCAACACTTCAAGTTACTCTTTTTGCCCTTCAAATTTGATTTTGATGTACCCCTTGAATGTTGTCCTCCTTCACTGGTTCTTCCCTTGGCTATCATTACTTCTGATGTCAAGTTTTCAAGACTAGATTTCTTTCAAGTTTCCTCAGAAATTAAGGCTCCCACAACATCATCAAAGGTAATAGATTCAATAGAACTAAAACTGATAGAGGTTACAAAATGTGCCCATGACTCAGGCAGAGAGCACAACATTAAAATCTCCTTGTCTTCAGAACTAATAATATCGTCCATACTAGACAACTGACAAACAAGAGTATTGAACGCATTCAAGTGATTAGAAATTTTTGTACCTTCTTTCATACACAAGGTAAATAACTGTCGCTTCAGGAGGATTTAGTCATATACAAACTTTCTAGTTTTGTCCAGAGACCTGCTGCTACAGTTTCAGACACAATATTAAATAAAACATCATTGGCCAAGCATAATCGAATAGTACTCAGAGCTTTTTCATCTATCTCGTTCCAGTCTTCATTGGACATATCATAGGGTTTCTTGGTTTTCCTTACCAGTGCCTTCGCCACTCCTTGCTGAACCAGCATATCCCTCATCTTGACCTTCCATAACTCGAAATTATTGCTCCCATTGAATTTTTCAATTTCAAATATAAAACTCTGTGTTTTTGCCATTTTCTCAAGAAATTTTCAATGAACCAATTTCAGCCTTCCAAAAAAATAAAATTTATTCCAATTTTCTTTTTATTATTCCAAACTTTTGATAAAACTTGCCGCACAAAGCTTGACTTCCAATATATATAAATATATATATTCAGACTTTTTGAAAAAATAGCATCAAACTTAGCAGGCTCCTTCAACGGCGACCTCTAGCAGCGAGCACACTTCGGTAGGCAGATGTAAAACTCCTCACTTCAATCAGCAAGCTCATCGAGCTTCTTGGTGCAGAGATGAGATGATTTCTTCAGAGACTTCTCTTCTCTTTTGTCCAAACCCAGCAACCAACAGCACACAGGCTCAGATCACTCTTTAGTCTCCACGCTCAGCGATCAGCAACATGCACGTTCTGCCAGCTTTCTCCTTCGGCAACTGAGTTCTCCACTGGCTTCTTCACAACATCATCACGGATGACCTCTCAACAATCGGTTCCAGTCATGTCTCTTAGCACTCTGGCTCTGATACCACTTGTTGGATCTGAGATCCACAAAGAAAATAATATACATAATTTAATAATAGACATTTAACAATGAACACAAGGTTTAACGTGGTAAAACCCCCGAGAGGGAAACATCCACGGAGCAATGGTATCGGTCTTCCTTATTATTCAATGAATGAAGATTACAACAACTTACAACTCTTCGACTCTTCTCTATGAGAATACAAGAAATATATAGATTTCTTTCACAGTTACTATTAACTGAACAAACTAAATTAGTTCGGTAAGTTAGTTATCGAACGAACAAGAAAAAAGAAAATGGTTGTCACCCGTTTCCAACACATTGCCATTGCCACTATATTCTTGAAACCTTTTTGTAATTGTGATTCTCATTAGATTAACACGAATACCAACGGTGACGAGGAATATTTTGCTCACGATGGGCACACCATCGCGGCATTGCCAACTATACAACTTTCAATCATTGGGCACACCATTCCCAAGTATACAACTTTCAATCATCGTGAATCATGAGCAAAATCTTCATCGTCGCCGGTGGTATTCGTATTAATCTAATGAGAATGGTAGGTTTGACCTTTCAATCATTGTAAGAAAAGTGCACACCGTCAGCATAGTGTTTGTGGGTACATTGTCATCATCTTGACATAAGGTGATTTCTGTACGTAATGAGAATGGTAAGTATGACTGTGATCATTGAATCAAACTTCTGTTTTCCCGTATATATATGTATATATTTTGATTATGCAAAATCTTTTACCGAAGAAAAGAAACCATTAAAAACAAGCAACTAGAGCCGCCTGAGTACATTTAGTCTTTGTAACCTGTAAGCATCTGATTTTTATTGGTACACTCAATTTCTGGGCTTCTCACAGGAACTACCCATCGAGTCACTCTTTAATTATGAAGTAACGATTACTTCTATCAATTCTCGGCCACCTATTCTCGTCCACATAAATAATCCGTCATTTATTTGTGAACGATATTATATTCTGGAGGGTCCACTGGTTTCCAAAAGCAAGAGTGGTGTAAAATTCTTATATAAATCAGTCAGTGACAATGCCCAGAATCAATCTTCCTGTTCAATGAATATGCATCTTACATTGGCTTGACGTGTCTATACACATTAACATATTGTACTTTCGTAACTTGGTTCGCAGAATAGAGAACCGACGTCCAAGTATTATTCATCATCCTTCGTTGTATGAAAAAATGGTAGAGAAGCCAAAGCTATATCGAACTTATTCTTGTCTTCAATTGGTTTTTATGCTATCCTTTTTGTGCTCTCGTCTATGGAATCCCCTTGCTGAATCTTATTGGGTTTGGATTCTAGCCTTTGACTTCAGTGTAGTAAAGGTGATGAAATTCTGCCTTTATGTAGCTGTCTTTTTTCAATTAGCTCATTTTTAAAGGGGTTTGAATTTAAGTGAGAATACCCACCACCTTTTAATTAAATGAGCAAACAAAATTTGACATTATCCAAATATTTTATTAATATGATAAATTAATTGTATTTATTAAAACATCATAAATCCAACTTTAATGTAAAAGATTTTTTTAATTTGTTACATATATAAATTTTTAATTCAAGTAACAATTTTTATTTGTAACTGTAAATTTTAATATACATTTATTATATTCCATATATCTTATTTTGAAAACCTATGTCATATATTACCAAATTCTTTACTTTTAAGAAAAAAATTAAAATAAAAAAAATAAAAAATATATATATTTAACAAGAAAAATATATTTAACAAGTTTAAAGACTATAGAAAAGTATATTAATTTCTATTGAACATTAGATTATTGCATATAAAGGAAAAAAATGCGTTATAACTTAGTATATGGAAAATAGAAAAAAAAAAGTAACCAAAAAAAATCCAAATTTACTCAAGTATAAATTTTGAACATATACAAAATCTAAAACCAATAATTAAAGATGTTGTTAACACTCTGTTTTAACAGTTGATTCGAGGGCTTGACAGAGGTTCAGTAAGGGTCCCAACCCCTCAAATCTCGTGTGACCATCCTTCAACGATGAAAGCGGCAAGTGTATCGTGATATTGGGCGCGATCCATATTCAAGGGCTGTGATTGATTAGAGGCAGATCAACGGTTCCAGATCACTTCGCGCGGACAAACATGCGCGGTCCAAGCTCCTTTCCCAGATCGCAAAATTCATTAATGACTGGAAGCTGTCGATAGTTGAGATGTGGCTTGGGGCATATCTATGGCCTACAACGATTTCACAATCCATACTTGTGTGGGTAAAACCGGAATCTCAAATCGCGAAAAGGCGTAGAGGTCAAAAGGATCAACGGCTGTGATAAAAGCGAGAAAAGATCAGCGGCTACGGTTCATTTCACAGGGTGAACCCGCACGGGCAAATATTTGAGTTCTCCGTTGCAAAAAATGGCGGGGCCCATTCCGATCGACGGCTGCATGAGGGCTGACCTCGATCTACGGCTCAAAACGTATCATGATCCAAACCGCCCACGGTGTACCGAAGAGAAAGGTTGGTGGCGGGATAAGTGGAATGTGGACGGTGGATACAAAAGTTTCCTTTGATTGAACAGCTGAAGAAGACTCCTGAAGTGCAAATCTCCCATTAAGTGTGGAAATGACAGCGGAGGGGGCATTCACACGTGTAATCTGCCTCATTGCAGATTGGTCGATGCCTCCAATGCCAATCCTGGGGGTTCCATTTGGCTGCTTAGTCGTGGGCAAAGAGAGGGACAGGTGCACACCTACCTGCATGGCTCGTGGGAAGATCCTCCTCATAGGAGGAAGAAGATAGTACAAGGATGATAAGCTTCTTAAGTCGCTTGTCATCACCTAGCGTTCGACCACCCTCTCTCTGGCCTCCTCCTATAACAATGTTACCAGATGGAGGATGAGGTCAGGAGAATGGTAGAGAGAAGGATTTGGGCCTTCTTATCAGCCTTTGATCAACAACCTCTAGCCGGACAAGGAGACCCAAAATGGGTCCAGGGCAGCCTGTGCAGACAATCGTTCGTCAGCACGTCGCACGGGAGTCATTTTCATGACGCAGGATTATGGGAGGCTCTACGCTGTCAGCCCGCGTTATCACGCACTCCATCTCCATAATGTTTGTTTATATTTGTAAAACGTGGCGATAGCCCACTCTTTGCACTGTTAACGTCAGATGGCGACTTGTAACAGTTTTTTATTCTATAGTCTCAGCATTAGGATTGTATAAAAATGCTCTTGATGGAGGGAGAAAAGGAGTTAGAGAATTGGATTGGGAAACAATCCCAGGTTGAGGCTCCCATTTGTAAAAGCTTGATACCCATGTATGAATAAAATTGCAGTGGAAGACTGTCATTCACAGTAGAGATTCCTGTGTTGTTGTTTTTCCCAATAAGTGTTTTCTTTACGTGTAAATTGTGTTTCCTTGTTTTCACTCCATTTTGTTTATTGCTTTCATGCCTGTAACATAGGGTATAGTGGTTCGGAATTCATACTTGCTACGCTCCGACTGTTGTTCCAGGAATTAATAATGGTTCTTCTAAAGTCTCATAGAATTCATCTTGCCGATGCTCCATGAGATGGACTGTTCTTTCTTGTCCTCCAAAACACCCGCTAAAATCTCCTGATTGGGAAATCAACAGCTATCTTGCCTCTGTTTGCTACCTTTCATCATTCTTTCCATCTGTAATCATTTCTTGCGTGGGTTTCGACTCCATTTGCCCATGGTCCTTTAACCCCAATAACCCCACCATGCACCTAGCTTGACCCACTTTTCCCCATTCAGGATCCTAGCCCCCTGATTGTACCGATTGAAGATCCTATGCGGAGTAGACTCTGGTGACACATAAGACTGAAAACCTAATGTGGAGCTACTTTGATGATGAATGAGATATTCCTCTCTAACCACGCAGGGATGGAGGCGCAGCCAAAAGCGGTTTTGCTGTTACTTGGAAGCAAGCCCTTCCGCAACCTTTGGTTCAATTCCAATGCTAACAGATGTATTAATCATATTATTAATCCTTAATTCTATAAAACACTATATTAACTACTATAGTTTACTACTAGCCTAGAAAAATCAAATTCTTTGAAGTATAAATTTTAAAGATATAAAAAAAAAAAAAAAAATTAATTCTATATTAATCATATTATTAACGGTTAATCTTATATATACTTGCAGAGCCACAAGTAAAGTAGTTGGTTCCAAATAAAGTACTTGGTTCCAAATGTCGATTTTGTTGTTACAAAGAGTCTTCTCTTTTTAAAGAATTTGTGACAAATATAAAGCTTTCTTCTAAAAAGGTCCTACACAAGCCTCTCTTGTCTCGTTTTGCAGGTGTAGGTTTCTTTGATGGTTCGTCGAAGGAAGGGAGATGTGGAAGTGGTATGGTTATGAAATTAAATGAACATATTTTCAATATCTGGATGGGAGGTGACGAGGGGAGCAATACAAGAGATGAACTTCTTGGTCTTTGGGGGATTCTTTTCTTTACAAAGAATTGTGGAATTGATTCCTTGACTATCTTTGGAGATTCAGAGGATGTTATAGAATGGGTAAAAGGTTCTTTCAACTTGGAGGTCATCAACTTGAAGAGTTGGTGCAAAAGAATTACTTGGTTCTCGAAAAGTCTTTTTTCAGCCTCTCCTTCATGCATATTTCCAAAGAGTACAACCGTGAAGCAGACAACCTATCAAAATTGGCAACTTCTTGTGTTTCTAGAAAGATTTTCTTCCAAGAAGTGATTGAGGGGATGATCTCAGTGGAAGGCTCATTCATTATTGATTGATTGCCTTGTTATGTTATCCTTTTGATAACTGTTTCTTCAAATTTCCCTGCAATAGTTTGAAGACATGAGTTTTTTTTAATCTTTTTGTGAACTGGTGAGGCCAAGGGGCATCTTATTTTTTCTTTTGTGTCTTTCAGAATTCCGGTTGTAGACAGAGTATTTGAATCGTTTTGTTCTTTTGGTTATGGATAGAAAAAGGGGCTTAGTGATTTTCTATGTCTTGTTGTAGGATCTCTGTAAATTTTGGAGAAGGGATGTTTTTTTTATTCAATAACAAATATAAAAAAAGTTGGTTTTTTTTGTTTTTTGCCTGGGAAAAAAAAGTGGTTGGTAACCCTTCCAAAAAGAGCCACTTAGTTTTGTGATAAAGATTAGCTTTTAAACAAATACTATTTAATATATATATAAAAAAAACTATTATGAAAAAAAAATTGTTACCCCTTTCTTTAACCATCATTTTAATAAGATGCATTTAAAAATAAACCATGAAATAAATCCTAGCTATACACTATCTTAGACTCTACTCAACTCTCTAAAACACTCAAGAATCTCTCTAATATCATTAATATATATATCAAGAAAAAATATATATTAATGTATATGAGCTGATGACAAATTCACCATTTATAGTCAATCTCGATTGGGATATGTTTGTGAGCAACTCGAAGGATATACAACATGCGTTGTGACAATTAACTTCATTTACTACCTAATAAATATTGGGTTTTCCTTTTTTTTTAACTTCGACACACTTGGTTAGAAAAACCTCACCTTTTTTTAACTAGATTACTACTTTGTAACTTGGGATAAACTTCCACACAATTATACTAAGACAAGCTCCAAAATATTAAAATGAGATTTGTGTTGAAGTTACATGATGAAATATGGGAGATTCTTGATTTCTTTTGCAAAAGGTAAATGTTAACAACATTCATATAAGTAATTATGGAGAATCTATAGGACATGTAATATTTAACATTCTTGAAAATAAACACATAAAATTTATAATATATATTTACCCCTACAAAATAGGGAAACTACTGCCACATACATAGACTTCGAACTTTACTTGGATTTTTCACTTTTTACAGAGCTTGGGCTCTCAATACTTTGCAAATACAACTATCTTCTGCTCTCCAAATTGCAAAGCAAAAAAATGGTTGAATAAATACAAGGAAGCATGCACCGTGCCTGCCAACATATTTACTGGCAGTTCTATACTTCTACGGACTTTGACTGAGCTGGATAGGATTTGAAAGACATTAGATCATTAAAAACAAAATTTTACAAAATGATTCAGAGTTGGAACATGCTTTGTGGATGGAAGAATTCACTGTGCAGAACTTGTCACTCCTAAACAACTTCACAGATACTGGAACATGTCCCTTTCTAATGGTTTTGTAAAGATGTATTCCAACTAATATTTAGACCTGCAAAATTCTAAATAGATTTCATTGTTATTTACCAATTCTCTTATAAAATGATACCTTGTATCAATGTTGTTAGTTTTCTTGTGAAACACATGGTTCTTCAATATTGCAATGGTTGTACTATTGTCGCGGTAAATGGTTGTGGGTTCTTGCTAGTTTTGTGGCATGTCTCTTAACATCCTCTGCATCCAAAAAACTTGTTGCGACATATTTTTCCTCTACTGAAGAAAGAGTTATAATGGGTTGTTTCTTTGAAGCCCATTACACAACACCTATACGAAAATTAAATTTATATCTCAATTTGTTTTTCATGTCATCTATGCTGCCTCCATTTTCATTGTCAGTATATCCAATAAGTTTAAAATTTACTAAGGTTGAATACAAAATGTGAAGGTCCTTTGTTACACTTACATACCTCAAAATTATTTTACCTTCTTTCCAATGAGAGTATTTTGATGAGTCCATAAACCTTGAGATTATAATTACTCCATACATTATGTCCAACCTTGTCGCAGTAAGATACATAATGTTTCCAACTAACCTTTTAAACAACATAGGATCTATGTTTGATCCTTCATCATTCTTGCTCAATTTCAATCCTATAATCACTGGTGTTGGGGCTGCCTTGCAATTAGCTATATTAAATATTTTTAAAAATGTGTTTGCATACTTTTATTGTGATATAAATATACAACATTCATATTGTTGGACTTCAATGCCAGTAAATTATTCATAAGCCCCAAATCAGTCATTTCAAATTCACATTCCATGATTGACGTAAAATCCTTTATGCCACAATCACTAGTAAAAATTAAACCATCTACATACAGGAAGACAAATAATATGTTATCTTGTTCATTAACCTTAATGTAGAACATTGGTTCACTTTCATTTCTATGAAATCCATGTTGGGTGATATATGAATCAATGCAAATGTACCAAGATCTAAGAGCTTACTTCAATCCATATAATGTCTTTTTCAGCCTATACACTTTGTGCTCTTGTCATGGAACTTCATAGCCTTGTGGTTGTTCCACATACACTTCCTCCTCTAGATAACCATTTGAAAATGTAGATTTAACATCTATTTGATAAATAAACCGGTTGTTTTGTGTAGAAATTGCCAAAACTATTTTGACTGTGTCCATTCATGCAACATGTGCGAAAATTCCATTGAAGTCTATGCAAGGTTGTTGTGTGAACCCTCCTGAAATCAATCTTACCTTGTGCTTCTGCACATTTCCATCATCATCTTGCGTGGATTGTAAATCCATTTGGCACTAATTACATCCTTATTTTTCAGTACATTTACGAGCTCCCATGTTTGATTCTTCTCAATGCATTTTATTTCTTGATCCATGGCTTATGCAAGATCTGTATCTGAATATTCTCAAGGATTACTCAAATGAATAATCAACCAATAGAAAATAACTCCACATTGAAAAGATCAAATAAATAATGAAAATGAATGATGATGAAAGATTACAAATTGAGTTCCATATATATAATAATCGTAAAGGAACTTTGGATACCAACCATGAAAGGATGCAACATTTTAGAATAGTTAACTAATAACTATTTATGTGTTTTTTATGAGTTAAAATTTATATATTTTATTTATATTACATTCATTCTTATATTTTATTTATATTATATATAATTATTGTATATTTATATTTTATAACATTGTCTTCCTCTTCAAAGATGCTTTTTTCTCAGAGCACTATTGAAGAATCTTCCTCGTCTTTACTTTTGGCCTTGGTGTATATTTTGTCATAACTATGGCTACATGAGGATATGAGTTGGTAAGTTTTAATCACAACTTCTGAAATGAAAAAAGTTTGATACATCCTAATTCGATTTTTTTAGGGTGATGCACTTCCATCACTTGTCTTCAAATTTCACGATCTCTCTTTTTATGATGTGGATGGCGATAAGGTACTCGAGTCACTTGTTGAGTGTTTATAGGAACTTCAACCTTTTGTGCTTCTGGTGATTTATTGGTTGATAATAGTTTCATTGAGTGTGTATTTGTTTCTTGATCCTCAACTTGAATTTGTTTTCCTGGGAGTTTCCATGATTCCTTCTGGATTTGCTCTAATTTATTCTTTAATAGCTTATTAACATATTGAATATCCTTGAACTTTTATTCTTGTGATTGTTCATTATATTTTAGCTTCTTAATTTGTTCCTGTAGTTCTTGATTAATATTTCTCAGACAATGATTTTAATCCTACTTTTCAAATATTTTCCCTTCAACATCTTCATTGACTCTTTCTAACTCTCAAACATTAAAGAAAATTTCAACTCAAAATGAGCCTTTTAACTCTAATTCAAATGCCATGTCAGCATGTGTTAGCCAACGAAATTGATTTAAATTTGAAATACCATATAGGTCTTAAACAATATTTTAATATAAATTTGGGGATAGGTATCATAAAAAAACTACTTTTTGTGTTCGTATTTTCGGCATATCTCTTTGTTTTTTTACCCAAATTTCAATCGAGAGAGCTCGTTGGATGCGGAATTAAATTACGCATCCAACGATTACCCACTCGACATACTTTTGACAGACCCCGCTACCCCAAAACAAGAAATACCTGAAAAATTGTAATGTTTCAGGTATTTCTTGTTTTTTGGGTAGCGAGGTCCATCAAAAGTATGCCGAGTGGGTACTCGTTGGATGCGGAATTTAATTCCTCATCCAACGAGCTCTTCCGATTGAAATTTGAGTAAAATAATAAGGGGATATTTCGAAAATATAAACAAAAAAGTAGTTTTTTTATTTTCTTCCTCCAAAATTAATAAATATTATTTTATTACTTTAACTATTATTTTATTATTTTTTTTTAGGAGCCCCATTTTGAGTTGAAATTTCTTCTAATGTAGTTTTTATTTATTTATTTTTGTAACTAGAATTTTTTATGGTTTCTTAGTCGAAATACTTCTTCGGTATTGCCTGATAACGTATTATTGATTTTCATAATTTCCAACTTGTGTGCCTTTTTCGTGTCGTCATATTTCTACCGGAGTTCTTTTATGTGTTGTTGATATCGATATATCTCTGATTCTTGACTTTTTAACTTCCTCTAGACTTGCACAAATTCATTATATTTCTTCATGATGAGCTTGCTTATACACTTTATTTCTTCTTCTAAATTCGTCATTGCATCTATAAGTTGATTCTTCATCATTCTTTGACTTTTTGATATTGTATTCAAGGTTTTGATTGTGAAATTTTTAAATGTAACATTTCTTCATCCTTATCTGATATTGTTTTTTGATTTCTTCATTATTTATTTTCAACCTTCGGTTTTGATTTTTTAGGTGAGATATTTCTTTATTTTGTTCTTTGTTATCACTTTTTAATCTCTCAATTTGAGCGGTTAAGCGATTATTCTCCTATTTTGTTAATTCCCTAAGAATATGTTGCTTCTTAACCTTGAATTGTAGATTATTATTGGTCATTTTATAATGTTCTAGTTCTACCAATATTACTTGTAATTGCAACTGCAATTCTGATTCTGTAATCGGCATAATTCACGACTTCTTGTGTTCTTCTTTTTCTTCAATAATAATCATCACAATTGCAAGAATACAATGTAGTATTTATATCTTCTTTTGACCCTTTGAATCATTTTCTTCTTAAAACTTCTTTATGGATTTTGTGTAGATTGGGTGTTTGGGAAGAAGGAATGCTACCCTCCCCACCCAAGTTCAAATCTCAATTTTTTTTTCTCTCCCTTTTCTTCTTCTTATCCTTCTTATTTTTACTTTTTCGATTTGATGACTTGTTTATAAAACAACATGTAATTTTTATAAACCTTGTTTTTTTTCTTCTTTTTTTGTTTTTGTTTTTATAAACCTTGTTTTTTTTTTTGTTTTTTTTTGGTCTTAACTCCTTTTTATTCTCGGTCAAAGACCATAATTTTACGAAAAATCATGGGATAATGGTTGATGCAGGAGCATCGAGACAAAGTCCTTTATTTGTTGAGTAAGCAGTCAATGTTGTTTTTGTATTTCTATGTAATCAAATTCTAGAAGGATAGGGTTAGATGTTAGGATTTATTTTGATTGTAATAACTGGCAATTTTCCATTGTTGTCGTCGAATCTTGTAATAGGTTGCACGAGGATAGGTTAGTTGTAGATTTTCTTATTTAGGGGTTCATATCTTGCCTATCGGATTAGATAGGTCGATGAAGATCTATTTAAATGTAGTTGATCTAATGTATAAGCATGCATAAGGGAAGGATAATAGAGAGTATGTAAGTGTGTTGGTTCATTGAATGAAGAACAGAGCTTTAAAATATCTATGTGTGCTTTCATATATTTGATGTATTCCTTCAATAACCAAAAAATATGATTTTAAGCTCTCTGTGTCTATGTGCGTGTGTGATTTGATGGTTCGACAAAATATTGAAAAATACCCAACATCGTAGAGTTGTTTTCGTATCACGAATTAATCATTCCATCTATTAACTCTACTGTAACAGTATAATCAAAGAATCTGTGAAATTTAGCAGATCAACGGTTGTGCTTAATTTCTGCAAAGGAGAAGTGAAGATCCATAAGCGTGAAGGCGAGATCCGCAACCTACAAGAAATCGACGGTCAAAAGCGAGGCCGCAAAGAATCGACGATTTAGAAAAATCGAATTGCGGAAGCCAACTTTGGAAAAGTTGGAAGGAGGACCCGCATTGCACAATTTGCATGCGGAAAGGACCACTGCGGCCACAAAGTTGCGAAAGTTCAGCTGTGCAATATGGTGTACTCGAAATACGCAATCCATAAACTGTGGAAAAGATCCTTGCAGAACGAATCTTGGGAAGAGAGTCTTGCAGAAAGACGGTTGCAGAAGGATTGAGTTGTGAAAACTCACGATTGTGGAAAGGATTGAGTTGTAGAAACTGAATGTTGCAGAAAGGTGGAGTTGCGGAGGGGAATAATTGCAGAAGAGGATTTTGATTAGTATTTAGGCTGATTAAGAGAACTTTAGGTCTATGAGTTTTCATTTTCCATCAGTTTTGGTATGAGAGCTTATAAGAACCTGTAGAGAATAATGCAAAGATGGGGACAAGCACATGGAGTTTCTGTAGGACATGGTCGAGGAAGACAAGCTGTGGGGACAGACACCCAAAGGGAATTAAGAGAACTCTAGGCTAGAATGGAAGCTATGGAGTGAAATAACTCAGAGAATATAGAAAATAGTGATGAAGAAGAATCCTCTGAAGACGAGCAAGAGGAGGTTGTTGAAGAAGTAAAAGTGATAAATTTGTCATGTACTTCTGAAATGAGTTCTACCTGCCCAAGTACATTGAACAATAGTATAAGAAGTGCAGCAGCTAAGGAAATGGAAAGACCAGTATGTGACTAGTTACACCAATGAGTTCTATCAACTCATGGTTAGACTTAGAGTCCAAGAAGAAGAGAAATTGCTTGTTCTCGAGTACGTAGGCAGATTATCCTTGTACATTCAACAAGAAATGGAGTCTCTGACTATCAGTACGCTTGTGGATGCATTCCACTATTCCATAAATCTTGAATCTAAACAAAAAGGAAAAGCACATTTTGTGACCAAGCCAACAGGTCAAACATCCAACAAGAAGTCACTAGTCGACTCCGACAAGTCAAGACACCCTTCTTAGCTGACTCCACTAAAGCCAGACTATCACAAGAAGAACTCTCATAAATACAAATGGGAAGAGAAAGAAGCCCCCTACCTAGAAATGGTGTGATTATCACAATTAATAGTTTCATGATACATTAGAATGCAAAGCTCATAAGACATTTTTGGAAAAATTGTCGGCATCTGACTTGTCTAATAAATATTTGGTAGAATTTGACCCATATGCAACGACCATCTTGGATTTGACATTGATCACTTGGATAGCCTTGACCATTATCGAGAATGAGAAATAAGAAATCCTATTCCATACACAGATATGGGTTCAGAAAAATCCATTACATATGATTGTGGATAATGCTATCCAGAAGAACTTTGTTTCTAAAGATCTTGTGAAGAGACTTGGTCTTGTCACCACTCCACATCCTCAAACTTACAATATCGGTTGGAAGAAGGATGGATAGGAACTAAGGATCACCCAACAATGCATACTCACCTACTTCACTGATCCCGCATATGACACGCGAGTTGCTTTAAGGGAAACCCGTGTCTAGATCTGTATGTGGGTTGCAATGGGAATAGTCACGTACAGTACATGGGTTGTCAACAAACATAGTCGCGTATGTACACGAGTTTCAATGGATATATTCGCGTATGGAAATCAACACATAGAAAAATAAAATGGCAAGCTGGTTGGAGGGTAAATGCATATCATGTCATGCCCATTTATAGTGTTTAGGCAAACTTCAATCCTCTAGTGTCCTTTTGTGTACCAACATATGGAAAGTCGAAACTCGGACGAAGAAGTGCCATTTTGGTTGATAACAAGAGTCTATATTATAGATATATACTTTGCATTCTTTGACTTCTTGTCTTCTACTCAAATATTCATTATTCACCCACAGAGACCCCAGAGACCATTTTCCTTCTATTTTGATTCTTTATTAAATATATCTTTCATGCCTTTTCAAACTGGTCGTGCTTCTTCATTATAGAAAAACACACCTTTTCACTCTTCACATATTTTCATCAAACACATTACCTCTATGTTTTAATTCTATACAATTATCTTTAATCAATTTTGTCTTATTACACATTTTATATATTTAATTGATTAAACCTTATTCCATATTTAGACCATCGGGATTTCTATGATTTTAATTAATTTGAATCTATGTCTATTTACATATTTTATTTAATTAATTAAATCATCCATGTGCTTATGTGATTCATCTTTAATGCAATTATGATCTTCTACCATGCCTCCGAGCTTCCTCATTCCTTCTACAGACTTGTTTAAACCCTCAGTGGACTCCCTTCCTTACTCAAACTGCGGGCTTCATCTTGTCTGGCTGCTGGGTATGTTTCTCTCCAAAATCTTGGGCTTCACCTTCCATCCCCAAGCTTCATCTTTTCACAAAACGCGAGATTCATTACCATGCGGGAACTATCTTTAAATATTACAGACAAACTTCACTACATGTAAACACCATATAAGGTCATGAGCAGATGGACAATTCATCAAGAAATCCTTTTAATCAGCTTTAAAATGTTCTCGCAACCTGGATATCATGATTTTCTCATTTTCGCAAGATTCCTTCCGAAGTCATTCGATTTCCGCAATTCAACTTTTCTCTCTGCCCTTTCCACCTTCTCTTTTGCACTGGTCTTCTCACAGTTGGCTTTCCTCACCAACCATTTCACATAGCCTTCCCACTTTCTGCCTTTTCTACCCTGTAGAATGCGGAAGTAGGAAACTCAACATTTCAAAAAGCGAGCTTATTCTCTTCCTCTTTCCGGACTTTCCTTTCTGCATTCCCCTTTCCGCACTTCAGAATGCAAAATTCATAAACTCAATGTTTCCAAGAACGAACATATGTTCTTCCACTTTCCAGACTTTCCTTTTCGCACTGCGGAATATGGAATTTGGAAACTAAATGTTCACAACTTCGTCTTATAAATTTTTGCGGTTCTGCTTTCCTGGCTTGCCTTTCCCCTTTGCCTTTTCCACACTCTGGAATGTAGAAGTAGTTAACTTAAATTTTCACCATTTTGACTTATTACTTTCCATAGTTCTACTTTCTGGGCTTTCCTTTCCGCACTGCATAGGTTGCCTTTCCCCTTTGCCTTTTCCGCACTCTGGAATGTAGAAGTAGTTAACTTAAATTTTCACCATTTTGACGTATTACTTTCCATAGTTCTGCTTTCTGGGCTTGCCTTTCCACACTGCATAAAACATAAGTCAGAGACTGAACTTTTTCATGACTTCAACCTTTTGATTTCCGCACCCACACTTTCGCTCCCGCACGGAAATCAGAAACTCAACTTTCCACAATTTTGACTCTCTATTAGAATTTGAATCCCATTTAGATATTCAAGAAGATAGTTCTAATAATGTTTGTAGTAAATGGAGAATTAAGATACAAACTGAACAAAAAAAACCACACAGGAAACGGATGAGTATTGCTCAGGAATTTACAATATCATTCACAATAATAAAATCCAGTGTTACAATAGTTTACATAGGAAAAGAATTCGAATGCATGAGGTAGAAATTTGAATCTATCCATTGGATGTGACTATTGGAATATATTAAACCCACTCACAACTTAGGATAAAACAATTAATCATTATTTGATTAATTATTCACCCACTAGCTTAATTAGTTGGCATCCACTTGCACCTTAAAGTCAATACATGCCATCTATATCCTAGGAATGATTTATTTCTGATTCTGGGTTGATCCAGAATTAGTATACAGGACTTTACAACAGATTCTGCTTTTTTTGCTTTTTTTTTGTTTTTTCTTGCTTTTCTATGGATAAGATAAAAGCTAGTCAACTAGGAAATTGGGAGCTTTTGTTTCCAACCCATCCTCCATTAGTTTTTCTCCATTTTCTAGGATTATCATGTTATTTCCATCTCCTTGACAACTCACTCATGCTTTTTCCAACTCGTGAGGTCCTTGATAGATTTAGCAAGTGCTTTATCCACCTATGGGGGTTTGCTATATTTTGGTAAGTCAGCCTTTTTGAGCTTTATGAGTTGTTTCCATAGAATTCAACTTTCCTATGAGGGATGTAATATTTATGTACACTATTATTCATAATTATTCAATGGAAGGATACACACCAATATTCATCTCTTCATTCATGTGATTCAGTCTCTTTTCTTCTCTCTATTTTTCCTATGTATGCTTGTGAGAATTCTTAGTAGCAAGATCTATTTCCTGTGCTTCTTCTTAGCATCATTGCTCATAGAATTGATCTATTATTTCTACATGGTATCAGAGCTACAAGTTTGATCAATTTCTACAAAGTTGAGGAGTGCTTCCAGTCTCCTATCCCTCTTTGAAGAAGAGCTTGTCTAGCTTACAAGATTTTCTCCTAGTTTGTTTTGTAGGTTGCAGAGAGTATCTCTTAGAGCATATCAAAAAATTCAATATGGATTCAAAAGTTCCTCTACTATCTCCTTTCAACTATGCTGATTGGAATCCAAAGATGAGTGCATACTTGAAGAGGCAATGTCTCTTTGATGTCTCCATTGGTGCATTGAGTGAACCTGAGTCTTATGAAGAGAAGATTGATTGGCTAAATAATTGTGATAGAGCTTATGGAATTATGTGTTTTGGAATGTCTCCAAATATATATCATCTCATATATTCTACTGAATTTCCATTTGAGCTTTGGAAAATTTTGGACAAAGCTTTTGGTTTGCAGGAAATTGAAGATGAAGCATGGAGCGAACCTAGCATCTCCTCTTGTTCTCTTTCTCAAGATTTCTTGGCCTCTATATTCTCTAATGAATTTGATCATGATGAATAAGTTTCTCATACAGTTCATGTTTCTGCTGCCCTCTTTCATTCGAATGCTTCCTCCTTCAATGAAGAAGCAAATATTGAAGAGCCATCTTTTTCTGTGTCTCTTGAAGGTGATTTTTCTTCTTGTGATACTATTGATGAAAAATAAGTAACATATGGAGCTGTTGATGATATCTATTATGATCCTATAACCCATTCATTGTTCTCTCAATATCCTATCTTGGATTATGAGATCTATGTGCCAGATTCTTCACACCTCTTGCTTACCTCTCTCATTGATGGTGCGCAACCCAATGACTTCCAGGATGTTTGCTTATTTGTGTCATACCACTTACCTTACTTGATCTCATGTGCTTCAGCATATCCTCCTTTTTTCTTGGCATCAATACTCAAGTCCTTCTTGAATATTGTGAACATCTCATTCTTTCCTCGTTTCATACAGAGGATTCATTACCAGTGTATTCCCATGAGTCTATTGATATGCTTATAAGTGATCCTTTGGATTCTGATTTAGAAGCATATTTGTAGGTTGATACACATATAATAGCACCATCCATACCATCTACCATACCTCTGAATAATCCAAAGACTATACAAATCCCAAGCTCACTAGTTGATTCCTCATTAGTCTCTTATGCAGTGATATTTATCTTACATGATTTGAAGTCTTTCCTAACTTTCAGTGGCTAGTTATCCATGTTCTTAGTCATATATGGACTGATATTAAACATGTTTGTATCTATTCTAAATAATTATGATTTAGATCTTATGCCCATCCATCATTCAGATTTTTACACCTATCAGTTTTCCCCAGTTGCTCATAAATTTCCTAGTCTAGCCCTATATCCTCATGGAGCCATTGAAACCTTTGTCCTTGCTGTTCCATTTGTTAATATTTCTGATACATCAGAGTTTTATTAGCCTCATATCAGATCTATACAAGTGCTACATCAGATTGGAAGATTGACATGTGATTCACATCACAATTTTGCAGCTATTCAGGGAATTGGGTGTGAAATAAATTGCCTTATTTTTTGTACTCTTTGGAAAGGAGTATGCACAGATCTCTTTTCCATTTCAGATTATGTTTGCAGATAAGAGCTTGACAGCAGAAAGAATCATTCAGATAATGCTCCTACTTCATCAGTTGATGAGATACAAGGAGTCTCTCCTCTTCCTTCTTGCAAGTTCTACACTCCAGCGCATGATCATGGAGTTCATGATTTCTTCAGCAAGTACTTCATCCAGAAGCATTTCAGTTAGCTCATTAAAGTGAAGATGAAGATATGTTGAAGACATATTTCAAATTTTGTGCCTTTTCCTATCTTGAGGGAGGATTTTCCCCATGTGGTTTTGCCTCTTTCATCACTTTTCTGGACATAATAATTGTTAAAGGGTGACCATAGCCTTGTTGATGGGCCCTATATGCATCCATATTTTTTTTCATACCATCATAAAGTCAGACTTATAGGGGGGTGTTGGAATATATTAAACCCACTCACAACGTAGGATAAAATAATTAATCATTATTTGATTAATTATTCACCCACTAGCTTAATTAGTTGGCATCCACTTGCACCTTAAAGTCAATACATGCCATCTATATCCTAGGAATGATTTATTTCTGATTCTGGGTTGATACAGAATTAGTATACAGGACTTTACAGCAGATTCTTCTTTTTCTGCTTTTTCTACTTTTTCCTGCTTTTCTATGGATACAATAAAAGCTAGTCAACTAGGAAACTGAGAGCTTTTGTTTCCAACCCATCCTCCATTAGTTTTTCTCCATTTTCTAGGATTAGCATGTTATTTCCATCTCCTTGACAACTCATTCATGCTTTTTCCAACTCGTGAGGTCCTTGATAGATTTAGCAAGTGCTTTATCCGCCTATGGGGGTTTGCTATATTTTGGTAAGTCAGCCTTTTTGAGCTTTATGAGTTGTTTCCATACAATTCAACTTTCCTATGAGGGATGTACTATTTATGTACACGATTATTCATAATTATTCAATGGAAGGATACACACCAATATTCATCTCTTCATTCATGTGATTCAGTCTCTTTTCTTCACTCTATTTTTCCTGTGTATGCTTGTGAGAATTCTTAGTAGCAAGATCTATTTCCTGTGCTTCTTCTTAGCATCATTGCTCATAGCATTGATCTATTATTTCTACAGTGATTGTATCTAAATGACCATCTAACTCATGGTGTCTCAATCAATGTCGGATTCTAACATATCAACTCCCAGATGTCCAACAACTCAAACAATCAGTGACAACTAGTTAACTCAGTGCAACTAAGTGTGGTAGGTGGGAAAAAGTGCCTACTCCACATGCAGTCATGCATTAACCATGAAAATCTTGAGCTAGATAATTGATTGTGAACTAAATGAAATTAACTGGGGTCTAAATAAGAGTGACTAGTACTAACTCCAACTAACTGAAGTACGCTAGTGGTGGGACTCCCAGTGGCTCCTAAAATGTAGGGATTGGTCTAGGAGGATCCCAAACCAATGCATGCACATGCAGTAAGTGGTAGTTAACTTCTAGCAGTGTTCCCCACAGTCCAATGACCGGTACATGTGTCCCCATTAGTCCATTTGGACCCAATGGTACTAGTGAGTCAATTAATTAATTAAGACTCCTAAGTTGGGCTGAATTAATCTAATAGACAGTATGGTCAAGGGAGGATTAATAATCCTAACACGCCCCCTGAATTTTAACTTGGAAAATTGTGGGCCCTGGTAACAAGACCATAGGTCACCCAAATACAATCTAAAATATAGTAAAAAATGTTGCTTAATACAACAGAGAAAATAGGGGAAAACCTCATGGGAAAACCCCCCTCAAAATAAGCAGAAATACAAATTTTGAATAAAAACTTGTGAAATGTTTTGCTGCTATTTGCAGCACTATGCAATAGCAATATATTGGTTCTTCTATTAATGTGACCTCATGAATCCAAAAAAAGTTCTTATGTCTAGAGGAATCTTCCTCTTTGGAAGAAGAACAATGTACTCAACTGAATCAGAAATATAAACAGTTGCATGGTGAAAAATGGACCCATGTAGAGCAGCTGAAATCAACTGATGAGAGAGAAAAGGTGCTTGATCATTCAAACCATGTGAGGAAAAAACAAGAAACTGATATATTTCAGCCTTGAAAAACAAACCATGAGTGGTAAAATCATCCCCAAGTGTTAGGATCAAGTGTCCAGGTGGATGCAGAATGTCTTCCTCTTTAGTAGTTCTGTGAAGAGATGAGAATGTGACCAAAGGTAGAGAATCCTTGGGAATATGGAGAAAGAATGCTTGATCTCCATAATATGATATAGCTTCATAAATATCCAATAATTCACAAAATATAATATCAGAAAACTCATAAGAGAGAACTAACATTGAATCCTCAACAACAAAATTGAAGGAGACTTGCGGTGCTTGATTTGTCACACCAAAATTGATGCAACCAGTTACAAGCAATACTAAAATCTATTGAATATTAAAACCTGAAACAAATATTATCATATCATAAAATAAATCATATCCAAATAGACTCATATCACATCCAAAACTGTGCTCCACCGAAGCGGTAGATGCACAATTTTCTCCTTCTTCAAAATTGTGATTTTCGGTGCATGCAATCTTGTAGGAATTTTTTGGAAGCTATAAATTATTGATAATGAATGGATCACTTGTATAATATGATATTATTTCCATAATATCCATGGTATTACTTATCTACACACCAGAAACATTATTATAGATAGAGAAATCAAATTCCTCTATAGTTTCTGAAACAGTCACTGGTAAACTATGCACAAAAATTAAGGAATTTCTGGAGAATTTTCACAAAGAATAGAAGGAGTGTTTTTATTCACAAACATAGATTTGAATGTATTATTATGGATCATAAATGTGTGTATATGAGATCTCATATATCTCGTACACTTCTGGAGCAGCAGGAGAAGGAGTCACTTCAAGGAGACTTTCTTCTATTCGAATTAACTGTAGGGAAAAAACTGTTTCTTCTTCATCTTCAACAATTTGATTTTTTGTAGGAGAGGGAATGGAAAATCATGATGGAATTTATCTAAACCTATCTCAACATATGGGATTTTAGAGCCATCTCCCATATGACTTCTTGGTCCTCCTGATAGAGGGAAGGTGGTGAAGGATTCCCTGGAAGCAACCATGTGGTTGGATGCTCCAGAAGCCTTCGATGGAGAGAGGCTTGCATGCAAGCATATCTCATCTTCTTCAGTCTTATATTCATCATATGACATCACTACCCTTTGTGGAAGGACAATATTGTTTTGTACACATAGATATTTCATTTGGTCGAGGGTCTTCTTAATGCACGAGTCTTCTGGATTAAAACCCCTCATACAGTAGGGACACTTTTTCTTTTTCTTCTTAGAGACGGAGGCTCCTTCGAAAGTTCGTTGATTCTATTTAGGCTTCGAATCATATGCTTTTGGCTCCTTCTTATTTGATTCCCCCTTTGCTTGTGCTTTGGAAGAGTCAGTAACTAGGAGAGCTTGATCTTTGGAGGTCTTGATGACTCCCATTCGAATCAACTTGTCTTGCTCCTTGATTAAGGACTCGGAAAAAGAATCTAATGAAGGAATTTTCCAATCAGGAAATATTTCTCGTTTGGAATAAAATATGGAAACAAATACAAAATACTTAGGTCCTATTTTTTTGAGTATGGAAAGGACATTCTGTTGATCCTTTAGCTCTATTTCGTACTGTCTGCACTGAAGTACTAGAGACTTGAATTTAGTAAAGAATTTCTCAATAGTATCGAAACTGCTGGGATGTAAAGATGCCAACTCATTCTCCAGAATTTGCTCCCGAAGCTCATCTTTTTTGTTAAACAAGCTATCAAGATTCTCCCATGATTCTCTGGGAGTCCTCAAGCCTTCTAGGTGGAAGAGGATATCTCTAGATATATAAGTACATAAGTACCCGAATACTTCATCAAAATGGTTCAAAACTTGTTCCTTTCAACTGGATGATGAGGCTCAGGCTCCCATCCATGTATGATCTTGTGATAACCATGCTTGCGCAAGGCCAACTACATATCAATCCTCCAATCAAGATAATCAAAAGTTGTGAGGATTCATGTTTTAGTATTTTGAGAACTCATAATTGCTTTGGCTGAAAGACTATGAAAAATTCACACAAGCTACATAGCACCTGTATTTTCATTGCAATAACACACTAAATCATATGAACTATTAGAATAATTTTTTTCCTCTCGACATGAACATGTTTTTAGGGTCCGTCATGCCCTCTCCACTGCTCTGAATAAATCAAGAGCTAGCAAATTTTCATAGGGGAATTTTGTGGAAACCCAGCTGCTTTTGATGTTCAATGGAGAGAAACAAGCATGAAACCTGCTTAAGAAAGATCTGATACCGTATTAGAATTTGAATTCCATTTAGATCTTCAAGTAAATAGTTCTAATAATGTTTGAAATAAATGGAAAATGAAAATACAAACTGAACAAAACAAACCACACAGGAAACTGACAAGTATTTCTTAGGAACTTATAGTATCATTTACAATAATAAAATTTGGTGTTACAATAGTTTACATAGGAAAAGAATTCAAATGCATGAGGTAGAAATCATAATCTATCGACTAGATCTGACTATATATAACTGACCATCTAACTCATGGTGTCTCAATCAATGTCGAATTCCAACATATCAACTCCCAGATGTCCAACAACTCAAACAATCTGTGACATCTAGTTAACTTAGTGAAATTGAGTTTGGTAGGTGGTAAAAAGCGCCTACTCCACATGCATCCATGCAAAGCTTGCACTAGGTAACTGATTGTGAACTAACTGAAAGAAACTAGGGGCTAACTAAGACTAACTAGTACTAACTCCAACTAACTGAAGTAGGTTGGTGTCGGGACTCCCAGTGGCTCCTAAAATGTAGGGATTGGTCTATGAGGTGCCCAAACTAATGCAAGCACATACAGTAAGTGGCAGTTAACCTATAGAAGTGTTCCCCACACTCTAGTGACTGGTACATGTGGCCCCATTAGGCCACGTGAACCCAATGCTACTAGTGACTCAATTAATTAATTAAAACTCCTAATTCAAGTTGAATTAATCTAAAAGAGAGTATGGTCAAGGGAGGATTAATAATCCTAACAATCTCTGCTTTCAATAGCTCCGCACCCACACTTTCACCCCTGCAGAATTTGAATGCATGAGGTAGAAATTTGAATCTATCCACTGGATTTGACTGTATCTAACTTACCATCTAACTCATGGTGTCTCAATCAATGTCAAATTCCATTAGATCAGCTCCCAGATGTCCAACAACTCAAAAAATTAGTGACAACTATTTAACTCAGTGCAACTGAGTGTGGTAGGTGGGAAAAAGTGCCTACTCCACATGCATCCATGCATTAGCCATGCAAAGCTTGCGCTAGCTAACTGATTGTGAACTAACTGAAAGTAATTGGGGGATAACTAAGACTGAGTAGTACTAACTCCAACTAACTGAAGTAGGTTGGTGTTAGGACTCCCAGTGGCTTCTAAAATGTAGGGATTGGTCTAGGAGGCGCCCAAACTGATGCAAGCACATGCAATAAGTGGCAGTTAATTCAAAAGTTTGTTGATTCTATTTAGGCTTTGAATCTGATGCTTTTGGCTCCTTCTTATTTATTTCCCCTTTACTTGCGCTTTGGAAGAGTCAGTGACTAGGAGAGCTTGATCTTTGGAGGTCTTGATGACTCCCATTCGAATCAACTTGTCTTTCTCCTTGATTAAGGACTCGGAAAAAGAATGGAATGAAGGAATTTTCCAATCAAGAAAGCTTTCTCATTTGGAATAAAATATGGAAACAAATACATATTACTTAGGGCCTATTTTGTTGAGTATGGAAAGGACATTCTTTGATCCATTCGCTCTATTCTGTACTATTTTCACTGTAGTAATAGAGACTTAAATTTAGTAAAGAATTGCTCAATAGTCTAGAAACTGCTGGGATGTAAAGATACCAACTCATTCTCCTGAATGTGTCCTCGAAGCTCATTTTGTTTGTTAAAAAAGATATCAAGCTTCTCCCAGGATTCTTTAGAAGTTATCAATCCTTCTAGGTGGAAGAGGAGATCTCTGGCTATATAAGTACATAAGTACCTGAATACTTCATCACAACAGTTCATAAACTTGTTCCTTTCAACTAGCTGATGAGGCTCAGGCTCCCATCCATGTATGATCATGTGCTAGCCATGCTTGCATAAGGCCAGCTGCATATCAATCCTCCAATCAAGATAATTGGAAGTTGTGAGGATTCGTGGTTTAGGAGTTTGAGAACTCATAATTGCTTCAGCTGAAAGACTGCAAAAAATTCACCCAAGCTACGTAGCACTTGTATTTTCACTGCAATAACACACTAAAACATATCAATTGTTAGCATCATTTTTTTCCTCTCAACATGAACATGTTTTCAGGGTCCATCATTCCGTCTCCCCTGCTCTGAATAAATCAAGAGATAGCAAATTTTCATAAGGGACTTCTGTGGAAACTCAGCTGCTTCTAATGTTCAATGGAGAGAAACAAGCATGAAACCTACCTGAGAAGGCTCTGATACCATATTATAATTTGAATTCCATTTATATCTTCAAGCATATAGTTCTAATAATGTTTGTAGTAAATGGAGAATGAATATACAAACTGAACAAAACAAACCACGCAGGAAACAAACAAGTATTTCTCAAGAATTTATAGTATAATTCACAATAATAAAATCTGGTGTTACAATAGTTTATATAGGAAAATAATTTGAATGCATGAGGTAGAAATTTGAATCTATCCATTGGATCTGATTGTATCTAACTGACCATCTAACTCATGGTGTCTCAATCAATGTCGAATTCCAAAAGATCAACTCCCCGATGTCCAAAAACTCAAACAATCAGTGACAACTTGTTAACTTAGTGCAATTGAGTGTGGTAGGTGTGAAAAAGCACCTACTCCACATGCATCCATGCATTAGCCATGCAAAGCTTGTGCTAGCTAACTGATTGTGAACTAACTGAAAGTAACTGGGGGCTAACTAAGACTAACTAGTACTAACTCCAACTAACTGAAGTAGGTTGGTGCCGAGACTCCCAGTGGCTCCTAAAATGTAGCCTATTGGTCTAGGAGGCACCCAAAATTATGCAAGAACATGCGGTAAGTAGAATATAACCTCTAGCAGTGTTCCCCACAGTCCAAAAACTTGTACATGTGGCCCCATTAGGCCACATGGACCCAGTGGTACTAGTGACTCAATTGATTAATTAAAACTCCTAAGTTAGGTTGAATTAATCTAATAGACAGTATGGTCGAGGGAGGATTAATAATCCTAACACTCTCTACTTTTAATAGTTCTGCACCCACACTTTTGCTCCCGCATGGAAATAAAAAACATAACTTTCCACGATTTCGACTCTCTGCTTTTCGCAGTTCTGCACATGCACTTATTTTCTGAACCATTGATATTTTTTGTGGAACTATTCTTAGCCATCTGATCTCGATCCTTTGTGGAACACTTCTCTTTCCCATTTTTATGTTTCTGCAACGACTTTCCTGCAACTCCTTTTCCGAACCATCGATCTGCTACGGGATAGATCTTGACCGTTGATCTATTTGGTTGTTGATCATCTATTTTTAACACTTAGCCATTTTTAATATGTCAACTGATGTTTTTCTCTTATTTTGGCAGATTGATATTTTGCACATGTAAGAACCAAATGAGAATCTAACTTCATGGCTGGATAGCTAGTTCACTAAGGAGCAAGATCATGTTATATTTAGATCTTATTGACACACACACATATTTTTGGGGGCATTTGAAAATAGTCTTTCAACATTTTGTTATGACACTTAGACAAATTTCTTAGTTCGATCCAATGTTCCTAAAACATTGTTTTGGCAGGTTCATAACTTCATCCTCAGCTAATTCCAAGACAAACTAAGGACATGGCCAGGTAGAGAAAACACCTGTCTACTAGACTCCTATGTGATGTGGCCATTTACTCTAACCCATGATTTAGGGCGGTCATTCTCTTAGACCCATGATTTAGGGTGGTCAATTTCCTGATTTTAGCCAATTTACATAATTCTCCATAATGATGTCACATCATCTGCTTTGTCATCATATGCAATGTCTCTTACCAATTTGCGATCAATTATGTTATTCTATGTCATCATATCTGCCATTTCATCATTCATGCCATCTCATCACTACCTTTGTCTTTCCTTTGTCTTTCACTGAGTTCACTCTGCCATCATTTCCTTGGTTATTCCTTTGTCATCACTGAACTTCTTTGGACATCAACGAAAACTATAAACCATATTGGCAACAAATGGGGTTTACAAGCTTAATTTCCAATCTTTCCTTTATTAAGTTCAAACTCGTTGAGGCACTGAGGCTTCTAATTGTTACTTCATTCAAAGGTAAACATGAAGCTAGTTGAAAGTAGTGAATCACTACAATGGCTCATTTCAAGCTTGTTGAAGGCAAAACCATGAATCTTCGAAGCACTGTAATCCTCTAGTTTCTATTAAATAACATTGGGAAAAACTTATACATAATGGCGTTGGTCCTAAAATGCATCATAAGCAATTTATCATCATTGCATGCACATGTTGAGGAAACATCATCCCAAGGTTATGGAGCATAAAAAGGTCTAGGGTTTAAGTTCTTAATGTGTATCTCCATTTCTGCAAACTTATCGCTCGATGTGTATAGTTTGAGGCTCACATAGGCCGTCGAACATCTAGCCTGAAATAATATTTGTAGTTATGGTTTTTACACTGATTTCACAAGGTTTAAACATTCATAACGTCGACTTCCTCATGAACAAAAATCCAAACTGAGCATAAAAACCAAGGAACAACTTCATCAAGGATGGACTAAGAGGTTGAATGGCCCATAGAAACCCCTATCCCCTAAACATGTTTACATTCTACCATCTAGGGTGCAAAGACAACCATGAGGCCTGGTTCAACTCAAAAATAGTCTTAGTATATTTTAGTTGCACAAAATGAAAACAGGGAAAACCCTAGGTGTCACGAACAAGTGTTCTACCATAAACGGGGTTGTAGAAGAGAGAGGGAAGAGTTGTCTCATAGTGAAAAACCAAATACGACACATATAACCAAACTATTACCACATATATAAAGGTTTTTATATTAAAAAAAAACAGAAGAGTACAAAGTCAAAAACACCTACCTGTCAACTATCGAATGACCCCGGATTGGGTGGAAATGCGACAGCTCTAGATGTATCTTGGTGGTTTGTTTCTCCTCAAACGACGTTCATGAAATAGAAAACAAATAACATTGCACCTATTTATATAAAAAATTATGAAAAGTAATTAATACGGTTGTTGGATGGTTTTAATGCGGTAGTTGTCGCATTAAATATGGTAGGTGGCCAAAATGTTGTTCATCGCACTGCACTTTTGGTCGCAATTGCAAGTTTTGTGTTGTTGACAGTATCAGTGCACACTTCTAAGTTGGCACGATCGATTCGGAGATATCGTTTATGATCTACCGATAGCGACGGAATCCTTATCCCAATTGTCTACGATCACGAGAATTGCGACCATTTCGACAAGTTTGAGAGATCGCTCCTTTTATCTGGACTGCTAACTGCTTCGAGGAAAACTCACGAGTCTCCTCTGATCATTTCAGCGTAAAAATCCAAGTTGGCACAAACTTATTTCTTTAACAAAAATTACAAGTCCTTCAACTGTGTCGGCAAAAACTCATGAGTTTCCTCCAATTGGATTTGTCCCCGCTCCATTCTAGCTACTATGATGGTGTCAGTGAAAATCCTAAATTTGCTCGAAAAATAGCCACCACATAATATTTAGAAACAATTAAACTTCGGTAAATTTCTTTGATATCTCTGATCGTTTTAGAGGTAACTCAGGATTTACTCTCAACCGTGTTAGCGAGTTTCGATGAGTTGTGCTGAAACAATGCTTCATGTAAAAAATTCGTTTTCCTAAGCCAATCATGTCGAAGTGACTAGATGAGTTCCTCCAACACGTTGAAGAAATTGGACAAGTTACTCCAATATGTTAGCGGAAACAAATGAGTTTTAACTTAGTCAAAACTTCTTTGCTCAACTTTTGGGAAAAAACTAAGTGTTTAGGATGGCTCCTCTAGAGACAAAAACTAGTCTAAGTAATTTTTCAAACAAAGAATAAGGAGGGGCCCCAAAATATAAAATTTTTGGGGAAGCAGTTGCAACAGCAACAATTGGCGACTGGCTAGTGAACAAAGGTCTTTGAAAATTTTTATCTTTGGAAAACAAGACTTCTACATGGTACTGGATTATGGATAAACATCAATTTCTTCAATTCATTCTTCGAGATCACTTAAAAGACTAGACTTATATAGAGATGTAATTTCTTACACATCACATCGATTGTAGTCTTTTGGGAGTAGGGTAACCAGGATTAGTGTTATACACTTGAATGGCACCTCTCTGTCCGAGTGCTGATATCCCTCATGTTGGCACAAAAAGGGACACTTATGGATTGAGGTTGCCCATATTCACTATACCTTGGCTCATGATGAAGTACATTCCCTATATACCCAGCTGGTTACTTTGCCATTTTGCCATGTTGAGTTGTATTCGCGACTCTCTATATTGACAACTCGCTCATCATTCGCGAGTCTCCTATACAGCAAGTCGCGAATCCTTGTATTCGTGGGTTGCTCTTCTATGTAGTTGCGAATCATTCGCGGGTTGCTCTACTACAGACCCGCAAATGGTTTCCTCAAAATTAAAACATAAAACCATGTGCTAATGGAAGATTAGTTTACTCATTTAACTTAATCTTCTTAACTGCCACAACCTCCCTAACCTTCGAGAACTGCCTCATTTCATCCATATAAATAGAGGCCTTGGGGAGGGTGTTAGATAGTCATACTTGGAGAGCAAAGTTATGCTGGTGGATTGTCTACAGAAATATTTGGAGCAGAGAAACTCAGAGTCCTTTGGTGACAGAGGAGTCCTTGTTCAGACATTGGGTTGTAACTTAAACTCTTTCTATTATTGTTAATAAAGATATTACTTCTTCCATATGTGTTTCATATCTTGTAGATTGGTAAATGTTTACATTTCAATATAATATATGATTTGCCTAACCTGCATCTATATATATGAATCATCATGTACCTGGAAGAGTGTTTATTAACATGTGAAAGAGGAACTATCCTGGAGACTTCGGAAGTGGATCAGAGAGGAAGAAGATAGCAAGTATCAACCTTCGTTTAATACAAGTAAGTCCTTCTACTTTCCTATTTCCTATTCTGTGCTTTTAGAGTCAAATTGTCTGCAAGTCATGAGTATGTTGGTAACCCCCCATACCTAGGTTATTAGGTGAATTATCCTGTACAATAGAACTGGCGACTCCGCTGGGGAATCCTAGTCTGCTTTAGGTCTTTTTCTGCCTTCCTGACCAGTGTTTGCTTGAAGTCTACTTGTGATTTTTATCCTGCTTCTTAATTACTTTCAGCATTTGAAAGTATTGGGTTTTTTTCTCTGTTTTTGAGAAATTTTTATACCCATTCGCGGGTTGTCCTTCTGGATAGTCACGAATATTGAGTTGCATTCGCGGGTTGTTCCACTGAACAGTCACGAATCATTCGCGACTTGCACTGCTTGACAGTCGCGAGTACTCCTAGAAACTAGGATTTCGGTGTGAAAGTTTGCTTGCTCTTTTCCTGTTATAAGTCCTGTTTTCTGAGAAGATTTTCTTTAAGAGTGCTGTAGAGTTGTTGTGAATGTCTTAGGTGATCACATCTAAGTGCTTTTGAAAGCCCTTGAGTCCCTTTTACTTGTTTTATTTACTGGTTGCCCTTAGACTCTATATTTCCAATCTGATTTCTGTCAGTTATTGGTGTGCACTTTCCTGTTTAAATTCTGCTTTGATTTTGTGTCAATGCTTGCACCCAAACTAGGGTCTTAGCCTGCTTTTCTCGCTGGTATTTTGGTCCTGTGTGCCTGTTTACTTCAGTTTGTAGTTTTTATACAGTCCATAAGTGTCAAGTTTACTCAAGCAGTGCATTGTAGATGCATAGTAATTTTTTTGAGCATTTTTTAAAGTGGAAAACAAAACATAGTTAATCTTTTTAATTGTAATTTTCGCATAAAGTAGTGTTTGTTTTAGTTTAAAAAATATTATCTCAGAAAAATACAAAAACATAGGCTAGTTTTCTCTTATTAAGTGATGTTAATTCATCAATATATATCTGAAAAAATGAAAAGAAGTTTATTTTATAGTGTTAGTTTGCTTTAAATGCACTTTTACTTTCATTTATTTTCTGCTGAGTCAAAACACCATACAGTTCATCACTTCCACTTCCTTTGAGTAAAGAACAACCCTTAAAATTAACGCATAAATTTAAAATTTATTAGTAAGTTTTATTTTTAGGGCCTTTCACCTACTAGCTTAGGCTAGATTTGTGGGTTAGGGAGTGTAAAATTCCCACAAATTATAAACTCAAACGTAGTGGACCATTCATTAGGTAAATCCTTGGTTCTACCGCTGTATCTGGGAAGCTCCTCTCAAACGGGAGTTAAGCACTAGGCCATGTGGAGGCTTGGACAGAGGGGATAACCCCCTGAATCCTTGTCAAAACGTAACCCAGGACTTTTACGCATCTGGGGATTCTGTCCTAGATAGAGTTTCGGGCTCAGCTACCCTGCCCATGCGTACGAGTTCGGCTTGCGATTGTCCCCCCAGACAGTAGGTATTGTCAAGGTAGCCTTAGTCTCTTGTCTTTTAGGGCTCATACCCAGGTAAACCGGAAGGTTATTTCTGGTTCACCTTGAACGGACTTGGAATTTAACCCTTGTGGAAAGTGTAGGAGGGAGGTTGGGTGATTCCTCCGCTTGTGCCTAAGAACCCCTCAAGGACGCCAAGTAACTGTTCATCATCTTTCTTCAGGAAAGCATATCTTTATAGCCTGTTTTGACTGCTTGAGACTCTAGGATCTTTTTAGTGTATGCTCTGTGGATCTACTTGTGTTTAGTTGGCCTTAGGGTGTGATTTTTTAAAGTCTTAATTCTGGAGGACCATCTGCTTAGAAAGTCAAGAAGGTTGAGAAACCTTCCTCCTCTCACACCACTGGAACCTCCACCTTTACCCCAAAGGTGGAGATTAAGCACAGGTGGTTCTTTTGAACCAGTAGGAGTAAGTGAGGTTCTTGGTGAACCGGAATTAATAGCTAACCGCTTTGACTTTGACACAGTCGAGGTAGAGGAATTGCAACCGAACGAGTTTGCAAGAAATTATAATACCCCCATTGACTGATTTGAACGATCTAGTGATCGTGCAGGTTAGGCATTTTAGTTCACCAGTGCTAGGTGTACCTGTAGGTAGAGCTATGTCTTGTGAAGGAGAAAGTTCATTTGTTTTCACCTCAACCCTTCTGGTTGAAGGGGTACTACCTCCCCCGGTTAGTACCCTTAGATCTAGTTTACCTTCCACACCCTTAACTCCAGCAAGCCGGGTGGTTCAACCATCGGTTTACTCGAACATAGGAAGTATGTCTGGTGATATGGCTACTGGGATTCCTAGTATGCCTACAATTCCTTCTTCCTTCCCTTACACTACCCACAGTGGTCCGGTGGGATCCTCGGCCTTTGTCCAAGGATTCCCTTGGAATGGGGGGCACATACCCCCATCCAGTCCATACGTAGGTCCACCTCTTTCATATGTAGGAGTGTAGTTTGGCAGCAACACCTCTTACGAGCAAAGCTACCAAACCCCTATTTCAGTCCCATACACGAGCTCTCCCTTCTCTTTGTTCAATGGAGGGATACCTGCTCCAGTCTTTCAAACCCCAACTTCTATGGGGATGGCCCGAACCACTTACACTGCATCTCCCACCCAAAATACGGTGGCTTACGGATGGAACCCATTCCAAAGCAACCTTCCCACTTCAAAACCGGTGTCTCGGGGAAACCCCACTTTTACCTATGGGAATTTGGGGGCTGGACCCTCTAATCCCCAAGTTGGCACATCTAGTACACCGGTTAGGCCAAAGCTTCATTTTCTGGCAACTTTGAACTTGCCAGACTTATCCAAATTGATGAATGACCCGGTGAGGCATGACCCCTTGTGGCCACCTGTTCCCACCAAACTGCCCTCGGACATCCCTAAGTTCGAAGGTAAGGCTAGTGAAGATCTTGGGGCACATGCCACCACTTTTCACTTATGGTGTTCTTCCAACTCATTGAATGAAGATTCAGTGAGATTGAGGCTATTCCAGAGGACCTTGACTAGTACTGCGGCAAAATGGTACATTGAGTTGCCGTCTGCTGCTTTTAGTAGTTTCTGGGACCTAGCTAGTGCTTTCCTTAGTCACTTTCAGCTTCCGGTCCGTTACGATTTCGAAACGGATTTGTTGTCCACTTTTAGACAAAACAAGGCAACCCACATCTCGGATCATATCCAAGAGTGGAGGAGGTGAAAGAGTCTCATCAAAGCTACCATCCCTCCTGAGTTTCTATTAGAGTGGTTCCTTAAGTCATTGTTGCCATACATTTCTAAGGATGTTTCCACATCAGGAGTGACTAGTGAGGAAGAATCCATACTCAGGGCCCAGCAGTTGGACTTGATTTATTCACAGTCTGGGATTCTATATGAAATTATCCCTGAGGCACAAAGGCCTTCTCATGAGGCCGAGAAACCCAAGCCTGGACCCCATGCCGATGGTGTGGTTGGGTCCGTAAACTCTCCCACTGTAGATTCTTTGACAAAACAACTTCACCAATTGTCTGTCAAACAGTCTATGGCAGAGGCAGCAAAGGCTGCCCCCTCCTCCCAAAGTGCAAATGTTTTTGCACAAACCTCTTCTAAGGGCAATCAGCAGCCCGGCGAGAAGAAGAAGAAAGGTAAAAAGGGAGAGGGAAACCAAAATCAAAACAAGCCAAAGCCCGCGAACAATGCTGATGGGGGAAAAAAGGAAAAGAAGAAAATCAAGTTCCCTTGTAAGTTGTGCCAAGGGGACCATCTTACTCATCTTTTTCCCCTCATGGAACAAGCTCAGAAGCTGTTACAAGCTCAACCGCCGGCTGTCCTGAAGGATCCATTTCCCCAAGGGCAGAATTCTGCTTCAGCTTCTACCGTAGCAGGGGGCAGTCAAACTGCTCCTGACCCCAATTATATCAACATGGTTAGATCCTCAACTTTGTTACAAACCAGGAACAAAAACTATGAAAAAGAGATCGATGAGAAGGGTAAAGCTGTAGGTGAACCTTCCAACCCTCTCACTATAGAGAAACCTGCGGAAATAATGCCAAAGATACCTAAAGGTGTCTTTAAGAAGACTTTGCATAACCCAAATGCCCGAGCCACTTCTAACTACTCTGTGGTTGAAGACTTGGCCCAGACTCCTTGTGCAATGCCAGCTTTGGAGGTGCTACAGAGTTGTCCCGCCCAGCGGAACGCCCTCTTAGTAGCTTTAGGTAGCATGGACTCTTCGAGTCTATTAGCGAAATTTAATCTCTCTGATGTTAAAATTCGCCTCCCTTATCATGTAGCTCTATCGATAGATGTTGTCCATGGTGGTAAGACCATTGGACGAGCAGTTGTTGATGAGGGAGCCTCTACTTGTGTTATGTCCCTGGCCTGTTGGAAAGCTCTCGGATCCCCAGAGCTGGTCCCATCAACCACTTTACTTACTGCTTTTGATGGAAGATCTTTCCGTCCACATGGTATACTACCAGCTTTCAAGATTAAGTTGGCTGGAAAAGCAGTCTCTGTTGAAGTCGAAGTGATTAATGCTCCATTGGACTACAATTTGCTTCTGGGTAGGAATTGGACTTATGCAATGTCTGCTATTGCATCTGCTGTCTTTCGTGTCGTGGTTTTTCCACATGAGGGCAAGCTGGTCGCTGTTGACCAGCTTGATTTTACTCGAAAAGGCCACTTAGAGTCTAAGGATTCCACTGTTCCATTGGTTGATCAGGCCAAAACTGCTGCACAGAGCTTGGGGGCTAGAATGTACGCATCATTGATGGGCACATTCGATATTTCAGCTCCAGTCCTTTATATCGGTTCTACTACTGTAGGGAAGTCCATTGATTCGGTGGTCGATAGGACTGATCCTTGGGTCCTCCCAACCCCCCAGGAAACGGAAGTGCCCTTATCTGTAGTGGAAGTGGCGTATCAAGCTATTACCCAAACCATTGTAGATCCCATTCCATATCCTCTTACAGTCTCGGATGATCTGGAAGAAGTTTACATGCCCGCATGGGCGGAAAACTCTTTACAATCCATAGATTGCTTAGACACTGTCTTACCTTCCGATGAGGCTATTCTGGAAGCTATGTGTTCACGTGATAAGATGTGTGAGGATCTTCATCACCTATCTTATTTCCTTCCAGAGCTAAGCAAGATAGAAAACCAAGAGTTTCATGTGAGACTGTCGGATGATGTTGATACACCCATCAACCCTTTACCTAGGGAAGGAGTGTTTGCCGAGGGGAATATGGCAAACATTTCCGCCACTATACCGATCAACATCTCTGTAAAGCCAGATGTCATGAAAAATATCTATATAGGTGCAAACTGCTCTCCGGAGGAGATTGCCATTTATACTGCCCTTTTTAAGGAATTCTGTGATATCTTTGCCTGGTCATATGAGGAGATGCCAGGCATTGATCCATCTATTGTTCAACATGAGATCCCAACCTATCCTGATGCTAGACCAGTTTGGCAAAAATTACGCCCCGTGAACCCGCGTAAAGCGGCGGCTGTGAAGGCAGAGGTTGAAAAGCTGTTGAAAGCAGGCTTTATATATCCTGTTGCTTTGACTGAATGGGTGTCCAACCCAGTTCCTGTTGATAAAAAGAAAGGGACTATTCATGTTTGTACGGACTTTCGAGACCTTAACAAAGCCTATCCCAAGGACAACTACCCTACACCGTTTATTGATCAAATCATAGATGCATGTGCGGGTAGTGAGGTATTCTCGTTTATGGATGGTTTCTCCGGCTACAATCAAATCCAAATCAAACCGGAAGACCAGCATAAAACTGCTTTTATTTTCCCTTGGGGTACATTCGCGTATAGGAAAATGCCCTTTGGATTGAAAAATGCAGGGGCAACCTTTCAATGAGCCATGAACTTTGATTTTCACGATATAAAAGCCATTGTCAAGCCTTACCTGGATGATCTGCCTGCTCATTCTCGCAAGAGGATTCAACATCCAGATCATTTAAGGTTGATTTTTGAGAGATGCAGGTACTATAAAATTCACTTGAATCCCCACAAGTGTGTTTTCTACGTCGAATCAGGTAGATTGCTTGGATTCATTGTCTCTAATAGGGGCATTCAGGTGGATCCTTTAAAAGTTGAGGCCATTGTAAATCTGCCTCCTCCTCGTTCACTTAGGAAACTTCAGAGTCTACAAGGTAAGTCTAACTTCCTTCGACGTTTTATCACGAATTATGCCAAGATCACAAAAGGTTTCATGCGCCTGCTTAAATAGGACACCCCATTTGTATGGGATGAAACTGCACAACTCACGTTCGAGGCATTAGAGAAAGCCTTGTTGTCGGCTCCTTTATTACGCCCGCCAGATTACTCTAGGGATTTTTTATTATATCTGGCTGCGTCGGAGTCTACCATTGGGGTAGTGCTAGTTTAGGAGGATGACAAGCTCGTTGAGCATGTTTTCTATTATCTTAGCCGTGCTGTGGTTGGGCCTGAGCTTAAGTACTCCCACATCGAAAAGTTAGCCTTAGCGGCTGTTTATGCTGTGCAGAGGTTACGGCACTACATCTTACTGAGGACCACTACTGTAGTAACAGACGTAAACCCTTTCCAATATGTTTTATCCCGATGAATTGTTGGGGGAAAATTCAATAAGTGGATAGTCATTCTCCAAGAGTTTGACTTGGTTTTTCAATCCGCTAAATCCAAAAAGTCCTTAGTTTTTGCGGAGCTTATAGCAGAATTCCCTACGGAAGAAGATGTAGTGGTTCAAGATGACTCATTCCCAGATGAGCACATCTTCCTTATATCCACCTCTGACCCTTGGTACAGAGATATTCTCATATATCTCCAGAATTTGAAGTATCCTACTGCTTACTCTAGGGAAGAGCGATGCAAGTTATGTCTTCATGCTAAAAACTACCTCATAATAGGAGATACATTGTATCGACGAGGGGTAGATTCCGTCTTGCGTCGCTGCCTTACTCATGAGGAAGCGGAGATTGTCCTAAATGATTCCCAAAGCGGAGCATGTGAGGGTCATTTATCTGGGTTAGCAACGGCCCAGAAGATATTACGTGCCGGGTATTTCTGGCCCACCATCTTTAAAGATTGTGTGGAAGCTGTGAAACGCTGTCATCCATGTTAGCTATACACCAGAAAAATGCGGTCACATCCTGCTCCCTTGTTTCCCGTCGTCTCGGTAGGCCCCTTCATGAAGTGGGGGATAGATTATATGACATGCAGCCCAGCCTCGGCTGGGGGGCATAAATACATCATTGTTGCTGTCAACTATTTCACAAAATGGGCAGAGGCAATTTATTTCACAAAATGGGCAGAGGCAATGCCTACTTTCAAAGACAATGGGGAAATGGCAGCTTTCTTCGTGTTTAATCAGATTATTGCTAGGTTTGGTATTCCCAAAGTGATTTTCACTGACCATGGCAGTCATTTCCAAAATCACATGATGACAGAGCTAACCACTATGCTCGGATTTCGAAAAGAACATTCTTCTCCTTATTATCCGCAAGCAAATGGTCAGGTTGAGGCTGTAAAAAAAACTTTAAAAACTATACTTAAACGTACTATTGATGCAGCCCGTTCAAATTAGCACATCATGTTATATCCTGCTCTTTGGGCTTATCGAACCAATGTCAAAACTGCTACAGGTTTTTCCCCCTTCCAACTCGTTCACGGGGTGGAAGCTATTACGCCGATTGAATGTGAAATCCCATCCTTACAGATAGCTATTCATGTACTACCTGACACAACTGAGCTTGATGAACGGTTGCTCCATTTAGAACACCTTGATGAACAACTTAGAGATGCGTTGACTGCAAATCAGGCTCATAAGAATAGGGTTAAATCTCAATATGATAAAACGGCCAAACCTTGGGTTTTCTCTGAGGGGGAACTTGTCTTGCTCTGGGACCAAGATAAGGAGCCTCTGGGGGCAGGAAAGTTCAAGGCTATGTGGTTGGGACCCTATGTTGTGTCTAAATTTTTGAGTAAAGGTGCATATGAATTAGTGGATTATGATGGGAATAAGCTGCCTGAGCCTAGAAATGGGCTCTACCTGAAGAAGTACTATGCCTAGGCTTAGCAATTTTTCTTGTATATTAATGTATGTATTTTTATGTACATTAGGTTGTCATTTTCATTTTTTATACTATCTGCTGGTTGTTGCAGATGTCTTCCAAGATGTATGTAGGTTTTGCTGATGGTGCCAGCCATCATACTTGTAACCTAGCTTCAGCAGCATGGGTTATCTATTCCCCTTCAGGACAGCTTGTTGCCGCGGGTGGCGCTTGTCTAGGTCCTGCTTCCAATAATGTTGCTGAGTATAGGGCTGTCATTGAGCTCCTATGGGATGCTTTATCACGAGGCATCACCCAGCTTGAAGTCCATTTGGATTCTCAGTTGGTTGTTTCCCAGCTCAATCGAGCTTACCAGGTGCGTAATCCTAA